>JAQIXX010003946.1:0-17756 GCA_034700605.1 Willowsia nigromaculata
ATATATTGTCTACTCTTTTTGTAAAACGTACGTTTTCACCCAACGACCCGAGTGTAATTCCTTGCAGAATTTGCTGTTATCTTCAATTATTTCAATTTTACTTTTCCGTTTCATTTCCCGACAGCGTTCGTCACAGCAAGCAAACATGAGATGAAACATTTTCCACATCCAATCTTTGAAAAATGATGGAACTTTCTGGCCTTGTTTAATCCTGCAGACTTCACGCTTTTCACTGAAATGAATCAAAATCATGTAATTTGCAAGTGTGATACTGTACAAATTCATTAAGTTCATTATTGTGCAATGGGCGTAGTATTCGGTTACACTCACTTGGACACATAATAAGAAATAGCAACGCTTGCAAGAATCGTGATGATAAAAGGATAGACGACTTTCTCCCAACTCCCCTCTCCAAACACATTCATCAGAATAAATAATAGAGAAAAGGGATTTTTCTCATCCAGAATGAATTCTGCAATCTTCTGTGCTACTGTCAGCAAGGAAGAGTCTGCAGTAATACTTTTCGCTTCGTTGAAAAGGGCTCTAAATTCTTTAAACTCTTCATCATTCAGTTCTATCTTATCGGGATCATCACTTGCGACACAGGATGTTTCAATATTAGTGGAATTATTATTATTAGAGGTGTGACTGGCTTCACACATCACTGGTATTTCTCGTTCTAAAAAAATAGATACAGTTTGCATAAGAATGAACTCTTCACAAAAAAATTATGTACTTCCCATGACATACATACCTGTCATTTCCATCTCCATCTCTCGCTATATATGTCACGATATTTTCGTACAAAAACTGACAAATTTGACTACTTTAATATATTCTTGACTAGAAATTAGATATGTGGAACACTTATTTGGATGTAACTATTCAGTCATGTCATACTTCACATCGCCACTAGAATTCCAAATCTGAACTCATTAAAAACGTCATGAAAAATCATGGTAGACCATTGGTCAGTAACTGCTCATATAGACTAAAAAAGGTACTTATTTTATTCACATTGTTCTCGTTGTGTGTATGTAAAATCAGTTCATAATTCAAAAATAAATTAGCACAAAAAGTTTAAAACTAAAAGATAAATTATGTTGTGTGTTTGCGCATTCATAAGCAGAAACTGACTTGTCTGAGAGAGGTCTGATTGAAGATCAGAGCAACTGCACTAGTTCTGCCGAGAATTTTGAAGGTGCATGGTGGTATCCTCTTTGTCGTTTGCTTTGTCTACGAGTGGAGTCTCATCTTTTTGTCAAGTTCGTCATACCATCATCACAGACTCTTAACCCTACAATGTGTATCAGCAACAATATTATACCCAACTCGGTCTATGCTTAATTTCAATGTAAAATCCCATAAAAAATTGTATGCACTTGCTGTTTAATCCATGCAGCGCAGCAGTAGAAAAAGCAAATCTTACATTTCACGTAATCTTTCAATGTAACAAACGAATGACTCGATCAACAAGTACAACAACAATGCATGATGCGTATAATGCTCCTTTTAAGTATATTTATACATGACTGACGCAATCAAACAACTTTACTTTCATCTTTACTTGTGATTTCTTGTAGAACAAGGCATTCTTTTACCTATTGCATCAACTGCATGCGTTATGTTGCGCACATACATATATGTTTAGGTATGTAACTTTTTCGTACGACCACTACTCACCAGCATAATATCAATTTACATTCGTATTTTTTCATCCATATTCGTAGGCTCTGATCCGTACTCATCATTGGGATTTTATCAAATTGGAAGGCAAAAGAAAGAACGATGATGATGATACGATGATGGCGAATGGGTGATATGATATGATTTGCGACTTATGGCATTCTTAGTTGCACTATTAAAATATTTTTCTTCTTCATCCCCCGTTAGTTTTTTAGACTGTGTATGTAGTAGTTTGCGAAGCTTTATTTGTTTCCCTTATGACATTGATTATGTGTAGGACACTATTGGTCATTAATAAGCCTCAATCGTGATATAACGCTCACTAGTAGAACCAAAGCCACAAATGCAACCCTTTCTCAAAGTATATTATAATAGGTATGTAAATAGCTGATGATATGTATGTAAAGACCAGACTTCCTTTTTAGTGGCTTGGATAATTTTAATGACGGAGTGGGGGAGGAGGAGGAGACAAAATGATGATGGGGGTAAGCTTTTAAATTGCCGGATTTTACAGTTTGGGACATGTGATATGCGAAATGCTGAAGCTGAGATATTATACCGATATAATAAATCAATAATATAAAATGATAATCCAAACGGCCCTACCACATTGTGATAGGAAAGGCGAGTAATAGGAAAATCATTGCGTTTTTTATTTGCATTGTATTACGTACAAATAGTAATGGTCCGCAAGCAAACATTAAACATCATCTTTTGAAAAAGTTTTTCATAAAAAATTACTGCTTGGAATAGACTTTATCTCTAAAATGACAACTTGTTCAAAACTCCCACTTTACAAATGTTTCTTTTGATCTGAATTTAGCAAACATCAAATAACAAATCTAATCCATGAAATTTTACTTTACATAATATCAGTACTTTAATTTATTACTACACTCTTACAGCCTAGACTAGCTTACAAATCCAAAAACTACATTTTATCTAAAACAGCGTTTAAAATTCGAGATTTCTAATCTATTTTTGCCGTTTCAATCTTCGATAATCTCCTTCTTGATTAGATAAACTTCCAAGCAGTTCCTTCACCTTTCTACTTCTCTCGGCATCCCTACAAAACAATATTGAAATTACGTATCAGTATTTACTTCAGTACATTACAAATGCCTCTAAAATTCAACGTATTGAAAAAGTATTAAGTTTTCATGATGATTGATCTTACTTTGTGGCTTGTTCCTTCAATTGTTGTTTGGCTAAGAATGCATTGTCTTTCAGGATTTCTCGTACAGCACTCTTCATTTCTTTCTTCACTTTATGGCTAAGACGAGCTTCCTCTTGCGACAAGCCTTTACGCTTCTGCTTTTTCCTAGTGTTTCCGTCAAAACTGTTAAAGTCAAAAGGGGTCTGATAACAACATTTATATTTTATGTTGTGGCATTGTTTGCATTTCAAAATTAATATAACAACTTTACTTTTCCTCTATCATTGGTTCATAGAGTTTCAGCATTTTAGGTCTATCAATCGGAGCAGTTGGAAGCTCATCTTCCAAAGTGCTACATTGCGGTAGCATTACATCACTGCATAACTTTTTGGAGAAAAGGGTTTCGTGGAATCTCTTATCAGTCCAGTTCATACACAATACTTGATACTCCTTTCTCATCACCAAAAACGTCAGATTATTGAAGGCCCTCGTTTTATGCAAGGCCTGAATAATGTTAGCAGCCAATTCAAAAACCCGCAGGATTAGAGACTTTACTTGACCACACGTTTGCGTTTCATTCCCAAAGTCCACTTCATCTTCATTCCAGCAAGACATATCGCTAAAAATTGAATCAATATTATTGTGAATTACCATTATTATGTGCAATATATTTATAAATTAACCATTTAATTTTGATTCATACTTCACGAGATCGTCCTTCCTTAAAAAGTCAAAGCGTCGGCGTTTGAACCTTAGCTTCTCTGGAGGAAGTGAGACTGCATCCAAAATATCGACTATAAGTTTGATCACTTCTGGACAGTATCTCTTGGATTTTTTCAATAACTAAGAAGGTATAGAATTAACAATTTCCTTAATTGAAGCCAAAGCATAAAATTATTGTAAAATAATTATTTATTATTGATGCTAGTACTCCATATAGTCTTACTTCGTGCATTATATCTGACAATGCTAATATCTTCAATAAGTCGGAGAAAGTGATTATATTATATGAATTAATTGTGTTCATCATGTCCACTTTCAAGGGCGACAATACTCTGTGGCAAAAGTCAGTCACGCAAAACAATTTCGTACAAACTCTGTAAAATGCGATCTGAAAATACAAACAATGAAACAATAAAACGAGTATTAATGTTTGAACAGAGAAATTGCTCATTCGTAAATCCGTATTCATATGTAATCATCTACCTTTGATAAAAGGAACTTGCTTGATTTGACATTTTCAGGCGCTTGGAAAAGACGCTGGATAATTTCCGTTTCCATCATCGTTACACACTCATTTGGATTTGCAAGAAGCACTGAATGTAGATTCACGGTAGAAATGTCAATAATTTTCTGAATGTTAACACCAATCGACATTGAAGATTCAACTCCCTCAATAATTAACCTCAGTAGATATACAAATAAATGAGGTAGTCGGTTTTTCTCCGCTAGCAAAGTATATTTCACTAATCTTTCGATGACCGCCTTGAATCTAAGTACGCATTTTTTACTTTCCTTCATTAATGCATGGTATTTTGTTAGCAGTTTCACAAAATTTTCATATGATTTTGGTAAACTGAGTGTGTACGGAATATCATCATTTTCGGACACAGCAACTTCACCTAAGGCTACATCATTTGCACTTTCACCCTTTTTGACTTTAGATAATTTGACTTTTGATTGCTTTTCTGACAACTCTTCGACATCACTTTCTAGATCACTGTAGGCATCATCTTCAGACTCGGATTCCTCTTCTTCAACATCGTCCGCTTCATCTTCTTCTGTATTTTCAAAGTCATCATTACCATCATCATCTAGTCGATTCATTTTCCCATCTTCTTGGTAAGATAGGATGGGTACATCGTCAGTATTTTCAAAACTGAAAGTTTAAAATGAAGTTATGAAGCAATCAATACACTAATCAACATATTAATATACATAGGTATATCTGCAAGTTCTCCCGTGCACAGGACATCCATGTGTCTAGTCATTAAGTTAAGTATTACAAGTTATAAGACATGCATACCTGTCATTTAGTTCATCAGCGCTTCTATGTCGTGGAGCAGTTGGATATTGTGCCTGCATTCTACGAATTCTTTCTTTCTCAAGCTTTTGCAGTTTTTGAAGTTCCTCATCTTGGACTTCTTCCTCCGTTTTCAATCGATTAGCTGCTTGGCCAGTTTTCGCTTCGAAATGTAACTCCCGAACAATTTTATCATACTCTTCTTTCTTTGGAGCGACAGTCTCTTTGCTTTCTACGCTGTCTTTCTTCACAAATGTCAGAAGATTTCTAAAATCTGGGTTTTTGAATTCCTGGTCCAGTTTTGTCACTAATTCATAACTTTCATCCGCTTCCTTAGCCTTTTCCAGCTTCCGTTTTTTCGACGACAGAATAAGCTCAGCGATTATATCAGAACGGCTTTTTCCCTCATCCTCATCGACTTCATCCACAGGCTTTGATTTAACTTTCAAAAAGTCTCCCGCAAAATGGGCGTCACTGACAAACTCCTCTATATAAAGATAAAACGATGTAATACATTATAATGCAAAAGCAAAATGAAAATGTTTTATTTCCTGAAAATGAAAACAATCATTTTTGTAAATATTCATCCTCATACCGTTTAGTCTCTCATCTTCAGAATCTGACTCATCTCTTGGATCTTCGTAGCGATCAATGTCCATGAGAAGTTGCCCTTTGTGAGTTAAAATGTCATCAGTGCTGGGTAAATTGAAAATGGATTTCTGTATGAACACAAACAAAAGCACATTTTAAACAAAAGATACTAGGGTGGATGTGGATGTTTTGGTTCTACACAAACCAGGCATAAGAAATATAACAATACCGACCTGTTTATACTGCCTTTGTTTTTCAACAACACTTCGCCGAATAATTTTTTCTTCTTCCGTCATATTCTTGATCTTTTCTCCGATTCGTTTGTCCACCAATACATTGCTTTTGTTACGGATTTTATACTCTTTAAGTAACGTGTCTCTCCTCTGTGATAAAAAGGGTAAGATAAAGAAAAATTAACGTTTTCTTCCAGCAAGATTCGTCAATGAATCAATTCACTTTTTATTCTCTTCACACTGTCTGTTGTAAATACTTTTTGCTTACCTTTTCAATTGCCTTGCTTCTGGAAATTCCAGGAACTCCCTTCTCATGTCTACCTCTGCGTCCCAAGTTATCATGCTTGCTGCGGTTAACACGAATTTCAAAAGGATTTTCCACTTTAGTATTCACTTGTGGACCGCTACCATGATGTGAACCAGATTGCTTGAACCCTCGGTTAGCTTTCGATTTCTTTTTAGTGCCGCCTCCGCCCTTATTCTTCTTTTTGGTTTTTGCCATACCTGCGACTAACTATAAGCACAGATTAATTAATTTTATTAAGAGAGAACGGTAGTATGAAAGATTGTGCATGCTTGCTGTTGTGAAATGTCTCAATGTCAATAAAACAACAATCGTGGATGGGTGTGGATGTAGTTACCAAAATAGTTGGGATTCCTGTTTCCGCGTCCGAAAACTAAAACTATTCACCTTCAAAAAATCTTAATTGAGATGTAAGAATCAAGTTTTAAAAGCACTTTCTTGTTTAGAAGAATAAAACTGAGTGTAAACAAACAATGCGTTTCAAACTTTTTCATCAACACATGCACCGACGATACACATGTGCATGAAAGTACATGAAAGATTGCTACAGCGCCCATGAAAACATTCTATGCTTGACTTCGTTGGGGTAAAATGTCGCCTTTTTCTTCTTTAAGCGTGAATGCAATGCTGTTATGTGGTGTGGTGTGATTGTGTGATGCTGAATGAATGCAATAACTGCTTTGCTCATAATGAAATGAAGTAACGTTTGTTAGCTACTTTGTTGCTCTGTTGTTCTCTCTTTCTTGTGCTTTGTGCTAATCGATATTGCAATTATCGCTTTTTGATTGCAAGTTTTAAAAAAATGAGTATTATTTACAAGTACAGCTTTTGTGGGTATTTTCATTCCAGGATATTTTTGAAGTCTAAAAATCTTGTCAATATTTTTATCTTATTTGCGCATGGTGGGGCACCATGAGATTCTTTAATTTAGTTCAATTCCAATAACTTGGATTGATTGTTATATTTAAAACAAATTATGCACGGATTAAGGAATTTCGGTCCATAGTAAAAAATATACGCGAGACGCGTGAGACTTTAGTGCAGAATACATGGAAAAAGAAAGCGAATGGATTAGTTAGCAATTATTGTTTTTTTAAAATCTATTGAACCTTGCCAGTTTTTTTTATAAAATTGTAGAACTGACATCTCTCTATAAGGTATGGTGTTGCATGCTAAGCTATTCTATTCCATTCAAAGAAGTTTACAGGTTTGCTGAGAGGTGGTGATTGCTGTCTGATCTGTGCGTAGCGTGCAAGTTGATTTTGAAGCGTTCCTACTGGTTAGGAATAACGCACTACTTGGCAACTCTTGCCCCTCTATGTGAGATGATATCCTTGCCTAGGTCGCCACTCAATCGCTGACAGCGACAAACGCTTTTCTCTTGTCTCGTATGCATTTACATATATAGGGCTATTACGGAATTAGGTACCTGAATCCTGAATGAAACACGAAGAATCGAATTATCTAGATGGAAATGTTAAATCAAATTCAGATCACAGAGATATTTAAACGAGAGGTCACAATTCGCAGATAAAACGCTTATAGTTATGATATATTGTTGTATTCATAATTTTATGCATTCTCAGTTTTTCTTGTATCGCCTAATTGGGATGAGACTGGAAAATCCCTGATTTCCCGTTTCATTTCCTGTTACAAAATTAAGACAAAGATTTTTTGTTGGATAGATCTCCATGCAGGCATAATATTGTATTAAACGTCGAAATGGAAAAACAGTTCTTTCATTGTCGCTTATTCTATGGATGCATCGACATATGTATGTACTGAGGATTCACATGCTGTTTCTACTACTTAATTCCTGCGTAAAAATATAATATTGCCATTCTTACTTCCGTGATGTTGTCTTCTCCCCAACAACAAGTTGGAGAACATTTTGTCGCTTCCTTCATGGCTTTCAGATGCATAAAGGAAGATAGTACACCCTGTCTGCGTGAGAAATATGATGCAACTTAAAGAGCTAATATTTGGGAGCTCAGCTTAGATGTCATGAAAAATTCATGGAGGGTGTGTAGTGTAAACACTCCTCTTTTGTGTCTGTCTTGATTAAATGTAGATCCACAATCCACACACATAACATAATATCCAAACTTTCCATTGTGAGTGGAGTGAGTGCATTATACACAAAATGTGATGTGATATGGGAAATGAGTGTATGAATGAATGAGGAGAGTGAGAAGAGCTTCAAATTGATTTATCCGCTTTCCCCGTCGTCATCCTCATCGGGAAAACTGCACACTTTGTTTTCTCTCCCTCTCCTACAAAGCTGCATGATGTTCTGACTTTAAATGTGTGGTGCATTATGTACCACTTCTGCAAACGCCACGTATATGTGGCTATGTTGTACATGCAAACATGTGTCACCGTAAAAATGACTGTTGTGTCTGTCTCTGACTAATCAAATGATTGTTCATTTATTTTGATGCCAGAAACAATGGCAGAAAGTATAAGATTTTCAAGGCTTGTATGTCTTTCCGTCTTTCTTTCGCATGTTTTTGGACGATAAAATATCACTCCTTTGGATATGGTTAAATGATACTTCAATTTCATTTCTTGACAAAATGGATGAAGAGGAATTGGAATAGCGTCAGTTTCATAAACCAGGAGGAAGCTTGGAAGTTTGTCTTGGCGCAGGAATATGATCGCTTTCAGCAACGCTTTGATACAACCTTTTACACTGGGATTTATTTCACTTTCGTGTTTTATTGGTTATGCATATGGATATTTGTTTACGAGTTTGTCGACGCCTCCTACTTTCCTCAATATTGAATAGAGAAAGGCGCTTTCATGGATAAGTGACTTAAATTTTTTTGCGTGTGTAACCTATTTTGCTAGAGAGACAAATGTACATTGAGAAGAGATATTGTAAATGTATCCCACATCTTTTTAAATTGCTTTGTTCCACTCTTTTTTGAATTGCATCAAGCAGTAGATTATGCTAAAATGGAACACATAGACAAGCATTACTTTTTGTTGAATAACTCAACTTGACTGGTGTTTTCTTGGTTTCTTCTCACAACCGACAATAATGATGGCAAACAACGCACCCTAGAATATACAGAGTTGCTTTCTTTCTAGCAGTAAATACAACGCAAAATGCCACCTCGACGTTCGTTTATAAAAAGGATTTAACGCTTGAGCACTTTTCCATTAATAAAATAGACTTAAAAGATGAATCCGATTTTATATAGTAAATCCTTTTCTCGTCACTTAATGCTACACACACACCCATACCCAAAAATACTAGCGGTAAATGTACTCTGTGTGCAACCCGTAGTTCACAACAATAACAACATGAACAACAAACGATTTACAAAGTTAAAACAGCAAGTGAAACAAAATGATCCTGCCATGCAGCTTAAAGTTTCACAAAATTGTATACGCTTGCACGGAGACAAATTTTAGATAGCGAGCAACGATAACGATTTCGTAAAATTCAAATCTGATACGAAGATGAATAATGAACTAACATATTTACGGATTTGTAAATAATCTGCACTGCTGCAAATATACCAGTAAGTTTCCCAATGTCATTTTGCTCCTATTCTTTATTTAAATCCTGTTATGGCTATGCATGAAGAAAGGACCTTACCAACATAATACAGTGAACCTATACAGACATGCAATATCATTTCATACACTATCTGTGCTGTAGTGACATCCGCTTAGCTATGAAGTAGAATATTCACGCCTGGTATTCTAAGCTCCTTTTATATTATTAGGTGGACTCGGAAGCATGCTACTTTTAATAAGAGAATTAATTTTTCATACATCGTGCATCATCGGAAAGAAATAAAATGTTCAATACCTAATGTCATTTCCAACAAGTATGGAATGAAATTCGATGTATATGTTTCTTTTAGATAGTTTGATGATGTATGCAAATTAACACATCAAGGCAACGTTTTGTAACACGATAAAATACAGTATAAACCCATTAAAATTTTATTTGATGCTTCTCTCATAGTGTGTTACTTATAATTTGTATCTAGTTAGTGAATATGCATTTGCTTTTTTCGTACAGATTATTTTGTTGTTTGAGCATGGGAACATTCGAATTGTAGACAATACATAGAAATATTTAATTTCATATCTCATTTTTATCGAGCGTAGTGGTGGCTTTGAGTTCATCGAGTTCATCATCGCATAAATTAATGCTTTTTACGTTAAAACAGGAAACAAAAGCGATTTTAAAGTTTATATGATTTTTTTGTACTTTCTTCTTTTGAATAGCATTTAAAAATGTACATCTTGCCTATTCTTGGTTTACTTTTTATAATACTACCTCATTACTCCCAAGCAACTTTGGCGCTTCCTTTCTTCCTATCTATCAAAATGTACTAATTAAAAATATTGCCTGTTTGCAAGTTCATAATCTTGCGTAATTATGACAAGAAGCATCATTTTCAAGAGCGAGAAACTTTTGTCTGTGTGTATGTAAGCGTCACTTTGTTTTACCCTCACCAGACAATTATAAAATGTAGCTAATACGGTAAAGCCAGTTCCATGTCAAAACTTAAAATGCGCAATGTAATAATACGAATGTGTAAAAAACAAAGAACAGAATCATCATATTTATCAGCACCCCGTTTTATGTTTTCATGTTTCCTGCATACTCATCAGTTCTGTTATTAAGGACAAAAGTATTAAAAACATTTTTTGCCCTCAAAACACAATAGGATTCACAGACATTCCCAAACTAAAACAGTCCTTTTTTGTAGAATGGGTACTTTTATCGCAATGAAATTAGAAGGAGAACACATAACGAGCCACATTTTTTCCATGTCCATTTTAATTCATGATGATAAAAATAAAAGTAATAGGTAGCTTGACTTTTTCGGCTTGTTTACGCAAAAGATGGGTGAGAGAGCTTGTACACATCGTCGTAC
The DNA here is from genome assembly GCA_034700605.1 of Willowsia nigromaculata. Classification (NCBI taxonomy): domain Eukaryota; kingdom Metazoa; phylum Arthropoda; class Collembola; order Entomobryomorpha; family Entomobryidae; genus Willowsia; species Willowsia nigromaculata. The sequence goes on from JAQIXX010003946.1 coordinate 10,898, forward strand.
ACAACACAAAGCTATTACAATCACAACCATATTCTGCTTTTTATATGCGGGTAGTTTCTCCTTCCATTCTCTTTCTCTTCCATATAATCATACACATGTCTTTTTTACTAGAGTAATCTTACAAAGAATTTGATGGTGTGTGCTCCTTTTCCTCTTCTTTTTTTACAGTTTGTTGTCTGTCGTCCTCTTACATTTTTATTATTGGTAAAACTCAATGCAATGCGCGTAAAGTTCTTGACTTTGCTGTAGTGTGTAAGCTTGCCTAATAATGTTTTGTTCCGTTGTAGAAAGGACCAACTACATCAAGAGGAGGACAGTTAAATATAAAGTGCATTCCCGAGATAGTGATGTTAGTAGTGTTGGCACTACAATAATATGACAAAAAATAGGAAAATATCGTATTGTTTTTCCCTCTGTTTGTGGGTATATATAGAGGGTGATAATGATTGTGAGTTTTTAAAAGACTATGATTATATTTTTTGAGCAAGAGCGGAAAAATAAGCTCTAGAATTCCATTCATCTGTCCACACCATTTTTCCAATTCAATGTCTTTTTCTGGTAGCTTAGTTTTTTCTCTCTCATTATTACATTTTCCCTTTATTTTCCCGACTTGAGGAAAAAGAGAGGAGCAACATTTCTCACTTTTATGGATATGTATATTAAATTGTTTGAGCTCCACCTTTTCTCTGCTCCGAATGTAATTAAAGTTTTTGTGCGAGCTTCGTTTTTCGCTTCTTCTCTTCCTATATCCACGAATGTATATCATTTCCCCTCTTTTATTTTCATTCATTTAATCACGATCCATGTATGAATGTGTGTGTGTACATTTGTGATTGTGAGTAGCGGAAGATAAAGAGCGAGTGAGGAGCAAGCGAAATATATGAACTACGTATTTTATCCTTATTCTCTGAAAATACAACTTGCTTTTTCAGTCTCTAATCATAACAACGGTAATAATAACGTGTGTAAATGTGGCTTGAACTCGCTGTAGAACATTACTACATACTACACGTTTGACTCCCACACGAAATGAACGAATGAGCGGATGAGTAGCAAACACTTGAATTCGATTCGTTTATTATGGAAAATGAAGACGAAGATGAAACTTTGCGGACTCAGCAGAAACAGCAGCGTAGTATAGAGGTAAAAAAGGAAGAAAAGCTAGCAAAGCAAACTGAACAGTTTTTCTCTCTTTTTTTGTTCTCCTTCCGCTTTCCTGCTCTCTGTGTTTACACAGAAAATGTGAAGAGCTCTCCTGGGCCCTATTTAACGCTCATGCTCGGATCGATGTCTCCGAAGACACACAAAAACGGAGAAGAAGAGCAAGAGCGTACACAATTTTACACAGACAAAAACATCGACGACTAGTAGCAGTAAAGTACACATGGATTCTTACATGGAAAGGGTGCTTACTTGGTGCTCATCACCAGGATAGATACTAGCACTGTTGCTACAATTGTTACGACATCGACTCTTGCTGTTATTACTAATAATGACAATGATCCCTTTCCAGCTCAACCAGATAGTTTACTTTACCCACTTTTCCATTATACCGAGGAAAAGGGAAGGAGAAGAGGATGATGCTATTGTGGTTGCAGACTACTTTGCAGGATCATCCAAAAGACGGCGACACGTTTTACTCTCTGCTGTTTGATCCTTCTGTGAATCTAAATCCAGCAGCCAGACCGACTTTATTCTAGCTTTCTCGCACAGACATTCACTTCCTATATAATTCTAAGATTTGGGTTCTCCGTCGGCATTTCATTTTATTACAGCATTGGGGTACTTGTCGTAATGAAAACGCGTCGCCTCTCTGCAAACCTATGACCTACGATAAAATGTCTTAATCAACCGAAATGATCGCCCTGTTTTTATTTTATGCAGTAATATGATAAGGAAGTGACCATTAGCATGCGGGCATGGCATATTAGAGCATGTACTAATGTACACGCATCTTTCATCCACAATTTCCCACTTTAATCAAAGCTTATTTATTGTTAGCTCTTCCTTGCATATCATGTAATCATTTTAAATTACTTCATAAACTGTGCATACATATTTGATGGTATATGATGGTACTATCGTATAATGACGCGCGCTGCACTGCGCATGTGATAATGGTGTTGGAATATAATGATATGATTTTGTTTGAGCTTGCACTTTACAATTAAGGAATGGAACAGTGATCACAAACAGTATAATTAGAGGATTCTGTTTTTCCCAGTCTGCAGTAAAGTCATACCTCCCTTTTTTAGTTGCAACTTTGAAAAGGGAGTTATCGACATTAGAAAACAAAGACAAACAAACAACATTACATGAAGAATAATATGACGTTGATTGCAATATGGAAACATATCTTAGTGAATATCTTAGCCAATGCATAGTGTGAATGATATGCTGCACAAACTATACAAAAGACTATCCACACTTCAATAATTGTACTTTTTTCTTGCGAACTTCTCTCTTAATTACATACATACAAACAAAATGATATACTTGCAGAAACAGAAAAAAAACGAAGCACAAAAGAAAAAAGGGAGGTTGACCTCGAATGGAATACAGAACTTTGAATCAAATGGTAAATGTTGCACCAACTTTTGCTTCTTTTGATGACGTCTACAGTCCTTGAAGTTCAAACTAGTTACAAGAAAATTACGTGACTTAATAACGATATAGCGATAATACTGACTGACGAAGATAATAATAATAGGAATGTGTCAAACTTATACTATATTATGCATAGTAATAATGTCTTTATCATACATTCAGTCTAAAACATTGTATTCTTTTTCCTGTACTAAAATAATAGCCATGCTCAAAACGACATAAAATATAATACAAAATTTTCTTTTCTTATATGTCTCTGAGAGGTAATATGCATGAAAAAAGCTCATGTTAGGTTCATAAATAAACATACACATTTCATATTATTTAGCACTTCTTCGTTTTCATTTTCTCAGCCAGTTAATCATCTTTCGGAGTGTTAAAAGTAAAATAGCATATGTAGGTAGATTACTCTTTCCTCTTTTCACACTCTATCATCATCGTTTTGAAAAAATACTATATTTATTGTAAACTTTGTTGTTTTGAAATGCATGGGTTTCGTATGACGCGGTTAAGACTTCACTTGAAGAGGAAGGGCTTTGATAAAATGGCGGGGTTAGTACAACTCTATTTCTATTCTCTTTTAAAAAACTACGTAAGCATACATTAGTTGTCTGAAATGTAAAATCATATCACTGTTCGTGCAAGCTCACTCTATAAGCTTTTTTTCTCCTCTCCCAATAAATGGGCATAGAAAAACGAAAAGATGTTTTAATGTCCTGAGAAAACAGAGATAAGTAGTGATGAATCAAAACCAAAAGAGCAGCAGACAGTTAAGCTATTATTTGTGTAAATATATCTCTCCAACAAACAGACAAGAACAAAGGGAGTGTTACACGTTATTACTGAGGAAAAAGGAATGAAAATATTAGAAGTAGACGTTTTTTCTATTGAAAAGAATAACAAGCTTTATTGACATGTCTGAGCACGCTAACGAGGATGTAATAGGTGCTTTTTATTGTTTGTATAGTTAGTTCAAATCCAACCAACCGCCTCCTCCTCCTGCTACTCATTCTTCTGTAATTCTGTTATGCTTCTGTTCCTTATCAGACACGATATCCATTTTGTAGAAAAATGATGAGGAGGAGGTGATTCAATCAATGTTTTTGCGTTGTTTGAGAAGATAAAAGATGATATGGTACACTACCGTATTATGTTGTGAGGAGTAGAGAAGGTGGAAATTGTTGGTTTTACACCATGCGATCGTGTCTTTCTGTGAAAGAAACTAAGCTAACAAATGGCGTTAATAAGAAAAAATAAAGAAGAAATCACGACATGATAATGATTACTATGAGCATCTTTTTTCTTCTTCAATTATTATCATTGCTCATAACCATGAACTTTCATACACGTAATATGCTTATATCGATAAACTAAGTGATGATATGATAGTCAATACCTTTTGAAAATTGGAAAATTTGAAAAGTTAAATTGCGGTTAGGTACTTATACTGTATGATTATGATGTTCTTTCAAGTGCTCGTTTTTAAGAAAATAAGGGGAAAATTCACTCGAAAAATCCGAAAAGCTAACTGTTTGCTTTTATTCTTAACAATAGAATTTTTAACTTAAAAATAATACATGTATTTCTATTCCTAGTATTCTTGTTTGTTCTTATCATTTCACAATTTAGCCAAAATCCATATTTTCATGATACGATGTAATTTAATTTCAGTATCACTCCAAAAATGCTACATCTGTTGTGAGAATTGTTATGCAATCATATAAATATACATATATTCAGTGAGCAATGCTAATGCACTTTTACGTAAGAGTATTTTTCGAGGCAAAGAAGGAAATGCACATTTTATTGAAAATATTTTTGATAGCTAGGCCATTATCACGATCACTGCTACTAATGATTTAGTTCTATAAATGTATGGAATTTTAAAGAAGATTCGATCTAATAGAAATGAAGATTTATCCAAAGTCTTTTAGGTTAATGTTTTGCAATGTCAATATTTCAATGGCTTCTATTGAATTTTTCGAGTGATGTAGTACTTTTTTTTATAGCTAACACCGCATTTACATATGATAACACCCTGTAAGCCTCATCAACATTTGGTAATATGGTCCACAAACATCCCTTTTCCCTTCCTTTGTTTTCAATGGGGCAAAGCAAACCAAAGTACCTAGTATATTTAGCTGATAGCGATTATAATAGAACTAAAGGATAAAAAATAAGTACATCTGGCTTTACAACAAAGGATGGAATAAAGCCCCGTGAAAATTCAAGTGCTTTGAAAAGTTCTAGATCAGTCTATACTAGAATGGTGTGACGATGATCGTGTAACTTGTGTTGTGCTTTCTTCCTTGGTCACTGATTCTTTGCAACTCTTGGCTATCCACAGAGCGTCAAATAATGAAAATCATATTTTTTAATTTGATTCGTTATACATTAGCTTTTACAACAGATCTAGAATCGAGAGATTTTTCAATTCACTGTAGCCTGCAGAGTACACATGTGGATATGAAATGAAAAGGGAGATTACTCTTATTTTGTCACACCGTTTATTATTAAAAACGTTGGTTTTCACAATTGCTGTTTGCTTTCAAAATGCTGATGATCAGCATCATGTATGGTAATTTATATTACCCCCAACCTGGATATGAAAAAAGTGGCATTAATTTTTCCAAATGTATTACACTGCTTTTAAGTACTTTTTATTTTTATTATTGCCATCATTGCTACAGTTGCTGATTCTGCTGCTGACGTTGCTATTTCTAGCTATTTCTTTTCCTGTCCATTATCATCATCATTATGATTTCTAATTCAGAATATAAAAAGTCTTCCTTTTGCTTCTGTGTGAGTTATTATCATTTCGTGCTTTCTGGTTGGGACACTAAGCTGAAATCACTGCAGGGGTCGTCCCGATTTTTACGCCTGCTCTTAACAGTTCCTAGTCCCTACACCACCGTACATAGCTTTTTCTGTTTTATTACTACGTTGGAGCAATAGGCAGAGGAAGATGAAAAAACTGCATTTTTAATTCAAAAGGGATGAGAATGAGTGTTTGATATTTTACACGTTCCTTTCATAATGAAATCCCATATTTACATTGGTTATTCCGTTACATGTAAGGTTGTTATAATAATACTGATGATCTTTTTTCTCCTTTTTTGTCTCCTTTGCATGAAATTCTTATATTTTGTAACATTACAGAGTGCTATGATCTGTGTGTAGTATGCACATAGCATAACAGTTGTATTGTGAATTCGAAAATTTTCATTGGGTAGCATGCAAGCATATACTCACAAACAGAAGCTTCACGATGCGTTAGCAAAACCTTAAAAAAATACTGTGGGATTTGTACAAGGATGTTTAACAAACTGTTCGAAAAGAGAAGAGCAAGGAGGACTCCTGTAGATTATGTTCTGCTTCAAGGATTATCATAACCAGGAGGAGGCAGGATGCTTTCTGATCGGTTGTACTGTGGCTATGACCAGACCGTTGGTGTATTTTGTTATTGTTGGTAAAATTGCTAATATTGTTGTAGTATCAAAAACGGCATGTACTATACATCCATTACCTATGCTATTGTTGATGATGTTACCAATGTCGAGTGTTTCTTTTTGTCAAAACCAGAAATATGGTCGCATTGAGATTCAAAAAATATCAGGGGAATAATGTGGAGCGTTATGCTTTGTAAAAAGACAAAACTTATCGTCTATGCATCTCGTTAGAATCGTTCATTTTTTGGCTGATCGTCGTTTTTAGGGTTGAACCGGAACAATAAAATATGAACGCAAGTACCACTACTGTTCTGTGCCATTGGTACAATGTCAACATTTTCCTATTGTCGAGTAAATGTGTCCGTTCCGCTGTTTTGTTAAAAATTATTATTACCATGAATGATGGCAAACGCTTGCTCCTTGCTGTGTCAATTAAGGCAATAAATAAAAGAGGAGGTCTGTTTATGAAAGTCTTGTATTTTTTCTTTAAAAAAGGGAGGCTCTGTTTAGCACAACACCACAAAAGCCACAATCGCTTAGTGCTGAATAAAAACTAGAAATGTGGCAGTTGTATTTGTTTATGTAAGTTATCTTAAATTACAATGGTAAGTGTTGGACAGATGCGATTTGAGTTCTTTTGTGTCACGTGTGCTATTCTTCATTTTTAGAAGCAGAGCAATTCATCATCTTTTTAAACTACGCATGCAACTGTTACGTGCATACTTACATGTCATCCACCTTTTAAAATACATCGATCGTACTTATGAAAAAGAATCTTGCTATCATGCTTGCACGTTTAAAAC
>JAQIXX010003947.1:0-17752 GCA_034700605.1 Willowsia nigromaculata
ATACTGATGGGAGTGGCACCGTAGATTTTGATGGTAAGGGAGAGAAACGTTAATGAATTTTGGGAAAGTTTCAAGCACCTGATTTTGGAAATATTATTCCAAAGAATAATCAATCTTTTTCTAATTCTCAGAATTCATGGAAATGATGACCGGCGAGTAATAAGCGGAGGATCAGTTTTTTTCATTTCCAGATTAACGTCAAGAAAAATTGAATAATTTTAATTAATCTACAATTAAAATGTTATGATTCGCTTCATGCAAAATTTTCACTGAATAAAAAGTTAACTGATAAAATGATAGCGGTGGTAGCAAGGTGTTTTCTTTGGAAATTCTATTTTACTTTCTATTGCACTGCGACTCCTATAAAAGTGGTTGACTGATTAATTAATTTGAATTTAAATAAACAGAGGATAACCTCTTATACATGATGCGTACGAAGCAAATTCGAAATCGGAGATAAAAATTGATAAATAAATCTATATCTTATTCTCCAGTCGTAAAGTGAGAATTCAAGGAGTATAACTTTCATCAGTTTCATACATGTGTTTGTTTAGAGATATTTTAACTCAATTTGTTCCACTTTATTTAATTACAGTAATTTAATTTCGCTTTCTACTTTACTTATCAAACATTCCTCCAGATTCAATTAATTACCACATTCCTGCTCCCATAAAAATTCTATAAAATTTATTCGGTCTGGATAGTAGGAACAACAAAACACCTCAAGTGTTTCTATGGTGAATGTAAGAGTCGTGTGCAAACGTCACATGCGTTTTTATCGCATCATTCCAGATGCAAAAGATCTCACCACGTTTCTCTCCAAATCAGATGCTGTTTTTTTAAAATATAATTTAATATTCACATTTAGTGACTTGACAATTATCTAAACGGTTAAATAATTTCCTTTGAAATTGCAAAAGCTGCACTGCTTACAAATTACAAACACTTCTCAGTGTATAGGCGTGAAGGCTTGTTCATAAAAGCTTTCTTTCCAAGACTCTAAAAATCATAGCGGTTAAGTCTTTCACGCAATTTCAAATCCCGGTTTTTCTTTATTCTGGCGGCTTTGAGTATTTGCCGAGAACATTTTGAGTTTCCTTCCTCAATTCCATGTCCCCTTAGAAGCATTGCCATGACTAGTTATTATTACATCGAGGATATTTGCTCGGTTTTCATATGAATGAAAAGCATAGCTAAAAGTTGTATGCATATGGAATACTGATAAGCAAATTATTCCATGATTCAACTGCAACTCCAAATAAGTAAAACTATAAATGTAATAAATTAGTCCCAAAAACAAATCATTACTCAAATAAAAAATCCTAAACACAGCATTCAGTAGAAGGCTATTCGGATTAAAGACAATCAGCGTTTAACGAGCATCTGTTTGTTTTTAAATGAACTCATGACACGCAATCATGCATATGTTTTTAGCTGCTGAAACTTAAAATGTTTTTGTATAGAAAACTATTAATTTTTGCTAATTTCACTTGCTGCAAAATGCGTTATTCTGCTGCAAAATATTTGTATGCACCTAAATCACTGATTTCCTCCCAAACGCTTACAGATACTTTTAAAGTTTGTGAATAAACGTTTAACAAAACCTTATCGCTTAAAAACAACATCTGTTACTTTAATGAATATAACAAAGTTTTTAAAACTATGACACGTAAAATAACCTTGTGGAGAAAAAGAACAGAAAGAAAACATGTGTATTTATGCAGTGCACACTTTATATAAAAGCTGCTCTCAATCAGTGATAAATTCATCATCTACCATCATTCATTTCACTTCACAGGATTTAAGTTTTCCAGGAATTGCTTCAACTTTCAAGATGAAACTCCAACTTGTAGTTTTGAATCTAATGGTCATCTTGTGCACAGCATGTGCCGACGAGTGTCCGCCAGGAATGGTACGTTCTTAAGTATTTACTACGATAGTCTACTATCAAAAATGTTTTTAATACTTTTTCGCGTCTCTTTTAGTTTCAGTGTGGGAACGGCGATTGCATTAAAAATTGCTATATTTGTGATAACAAATCTGATTGTCCTGATGGCAGTGATGAAAACCAAGATTGTAATACATGTGGTGGGCACTTTGAGGTAGAAAACATAAAATATATACAATCTATAAAAATATATGTGCTAAAATATTAAACTTGCATATATTTCGTTTGTGTATATATTTGGGAAGGGATTTTTTGAAACTATCTAAAATACACACGTCACTATGTGCGGATTAATTGGCACTATTTTGACGATTTTTCTATTGGCGTTTAACTTGGAGCTTTTGCCACTATGTTTGGTGCGAAAAACGCTAAAAAATCTTGAATTAATTTTCCAAAAATATTTTTCATTTATTTTGAGTCTTGTAGCTACTACAGAAGTCGCATCCAGCCATGCTAGTTGTTCTATTAGGTTGCAAAAAAGGTGTCATGCTTAGGCAATGTTCTGTATGCCAATGAATTTGAAAAAACCTAGGTTGTTGTTTCAAAACTTGTACAGTGGAATGCCTGGTATTTTAAAGAATACACTTTGTAAAATGTTACATGGTCATTTTTCCATATCTTAATTTACTTGCGTAAGTACGTCAAATTTGTATTGAGCTTTATTGTAATATAGCTCGATCTAGTTTTCACTACCAAGAAAGAAGATGCAGGTACGTAAGTATATTACAATCTTTAAATTGTATTCTACTGACTTATTTGAAGTGCACATGTGAAATTTTTTAGGTGTACGGTTTAAGGCTTTTGACCCAGCCCACCCTGTAAATTATTGCTCAGTGTTGTAAAAGTTGTCTTAAAACAAACAACAAGCAAGTTTTTCCCCAAAATGACAAAGACAGAATGAGTGATCCGATGCAAAGGATTGATTAGAAACTGTCATTTATATTCGTTCACTTAAAACTTAAATCATGCAATCCACATAAACTACTAATTGTGATATTTCATTTTGATAATACAACGATATTCACTATACCTATTCAGCAAGACCAATATTAGGTAGTTTACCTTTTCTATAATGACAAGTAGTGGTTCGCCTTTATCATGTTATTACAACACTTAGCATTCTCACAACAATGTGACAATGTGCAATACTCAAATTCATTGGCATACAGAACACTGCCAAAGAATGATACCTTTTTGCAACCTAATAGAACAACTAGCATGGCTGGATGCGACTTCTGCAGTAGCTATAATACTGAAAATACATGGAAACTATTTTTGAAAAATTAATTCAAGATTTTTTTAGTGTTTTTCGCACCAAAAATGGTGGCAAAAGCTCCAAGTTAAACGCCACTAGAAAAATCGTCAAAATAGTGACGTGTGTATTTTAGATAGTGACGAAAAACTTTTTCCCATTCTGATATGTGTATTGAATTTTATACAAATGGTGAATATTTTTGTAAATAGTGGTCAAAATTCTGGTGTTCGGATTAATTTATAGGGAGAACCCTTAATCAAAACTATTTGCTAAATACACTGTTTAATGTAAAATTGATCTATAAATCTATTGGTTTCAAACACGAAGATCATAACAATAACAATATTCAGGAAACGCGTACTCATGAAGACTTTGATGTAAACCAGCAAGCATAGAATACTATACTGGTGTAGTAATTCTTCTAGTAGTTCAGCTAATGTAAGCGAATGCTAAGTTTAATCTTAATCCTTTGACTCTGAATGATGCACTGAGTCCATTTTAACTAATTTAGTTTATTAAGGTTTTCCCTGATTTTTCCATATAATGGTGGACCAAAAATCAATTTTTGTGGAATTAGTGTTACAGATGAAAATCCTACATCTAGAATTCGCATGTGACTATTCCCCAGGCTCCTCATGATTATGATAACATAGTTTTATTTGTTATAATCATTGAGAAGCATCTACATATATATGAGACATATCTATAACTAAACAACACTAACGGAGAGAGGGTGGAAATGGTATTATTGTAATAAATTGTATTATTATTATCGCTAGAAAAATTTTCAAGAAAGATACTGAATTACATTGACACCAACGCAGCGTGTCTGCACTATTTGCATAATTTGTAAAAAAATAATCGGATACAATCAATTCTAGGCCCAAGGATTATGTACGGCAGAATTAATTCGTAATTTTGCGATTTCAAATTTTAGCTTTAGTGAAAGTTGCATTCATAAATATCTCAATTTCATAAATTTTCCACGGGTTTTAAACGAGAAGTCTTTTAAATACCGAACAAGACAATTGAAAATGTATACCGTAATGTGCACAATATTCTTAGAAACTCAAAATCGCAAGCAGGAAAAAATTATGATAAAAGTCGCTTTCCCAAGTGTAATTCAAGCCCCTTTGCTAAAACATGTTTTATGAATTGACATAGTTTAGTCTATAAATGCTTATCTTGTACGGAATGAAAATTCTTACTGCCCATATTGCTGATAATATCATGATTGCACACATATTTATCGGTAGTGTGTCACTAAATTAAAACATTTAAAACTTGTTTTGTGTCTGTTGGATTCTTGATGCAAAAGCACTGCTAAACTACGTTCAGCTAGCTAATTCCAAGGTTATAATGGTATTAAGCTCATACGTGTACCCAATTTGGTAGTCTTACTGAAATTTCTATGAACATGAGTGGGATTTTAATAAATGTATTGATCTGGATTTCTGGGATGGGATGTTTTCATCCCTGAAGCCTGGAAATACGACACTGTATCTCAAAAACTATTTACTACTTAATCTGGTAGTTTAGCTGATGTAAGCGACTACTTTGTTAAAACATTAAGATTTCAGTGATATAGCGCATAAAACTCGTCCATTTAAATTTATTAACGAACATTGAACGCAATTTTCTAGTAAGTAATCTAGTGTTCTAAGCGTAATACAGCCTGCTCCTACCTAACTCAACATTATTGGTTATGCTATAACTTCTTTATGTTGTGAGCAGGTGCTTTGGATGGATCAAAATCCCACGACTTCTAGAACATCTTTCTCTTTTGGTGTTATTATGCCATTAGCAAACCTTAAAAATAAATAAAGTTGCTCTTTAGCATTTAAAATTAATATATTAATATACCAGTATCAAGTCAGGAATTCGTAACCAAAGAAAATATCAATCAGAAATGTTATGATATTGAACTTAATAGATATGTCCAGTTGAACGTTCTCACTAGGTAGAGATTAAGCTTATCACTGGAGAATGGTAGGTATCACACTCCCGCATTAGCTTATAACCAGGAAAGACGGGCATGCAAGGCCGCACAGATAGTTGAGTGTGGAATGCTATTGCCCAAGAACTGACGCTTGCCAGTAAGGGCATCACGACAATCAATCGTTTCTCATCTTGACAATCTTGTTTTGAGAGCTTCTGGCCTTGTAGTTGGCCGTTTCTCCACCATATTTCGAAAGCAACAACAGAGTCCATCAAGTGACAAATCTCTGTGCTGTACTTAATATTCGCCACGGCGCAACATAATTCAAAGTAGTTGGCACTATGAGTGTAAATGATGTACATCTTCGCCAACGGATGAATTGTATTCCAGCCCAGAACAGTTTGTATCGATGTTGTATGAAATAATTTTGTCGACACTGCTAGGTGACCAAGAAGAAAGTACTTTACCTACTTTGACTTCTGATCCAGCTGTATTTTGGCGGTACTCCTTGCAAACGGTAACCCATTAAAGTAGTCGGCTATTTTTTAGAAAGCCTATGAAGGGTCTCTCAAAATATCCTTCTAAGGTTATCCAAAATATGGGGAAAGATAACTTTAAAAATCGCATACTTAATTAATGAAATGCAATCAGGAAACTAAGAACTGTTTTAAGGAACACGAACGGAGAATGTTTGAATGTATTATTGTCGTAAAAATTGTATTACTAAGTTGAAGACTGCATTGTTGAATTGCGCAGACGAGACGTATGAGTATTTTGATTGCGGTGGTGCCAATGTAGTGCATCTGCAATGATAATGATCTGCATTCATTTATGAATACTAACTTTACTGAAATCAGGATTAGATTCGCTAATACTACTAATGGTATCAAAATTTTTAAAATTGTCTTCCAAACATGATTTCAATTATTCAAATTCTTTCGGCCCATGAGCAAAAGAAAGGGAATCAAGAGAATTTTCAAATGTTTTATTTTGCGGTTTAATTGTTTTGTCAAATATAAAAGCTTTTTATGTTTCCTACCTTATTTGTCTATCGATTTTGGTGCGAATACCGACTGTACATACGATTTATACTGGACTTCCGAATAGAAATATATCTTTATTCCAGCAATCCCAAACTCCAACTAACTTTCCAGTTATCCCAATCGTACATCATCAATAATCATATATCTCGTGAGGATAGTTATATCCGCATACCATCCATACCGTCTTAAGGGTAGAGAAATAAATCATGCGTACAGGGAGACCCGTACGAAATCAACATATCATTAGTAAATTTAACAGAATAGTTTTGACATTTCTACATGTTACGGAAGCAATAACTATAGAACTATATACAAGTTATTTTACATTACACTAGATTTTGAATCTCTTTTGGTCATGGTATTTTTAAAGTTGTTTTTCAAGCATAGCCTAGTAGAATCCGGACTTACGAAAATTATAAACTCATGCAGAGTGTAGAGACATTCGTTCAATTAAAAATATGTATCTGACGGTTCAGAACAACAATTTACATAATTTGGAAATCAAGTACAAATTTCAGATGACTAGATTCATTTAACTTTTATGCTTGTATTACATTGACTTATGTTTTTATCGTAATTAGAGAACTTATACTTGTATCTTCTTATTTATAAACAATAAAAATAAGTGCTCAGTTATATTCAATTTTCATTGTAATGAATTTATGGAAAATGGCTATTCACCTGTCTAAATGACAAAGTAAATTGGATTTATATGAAATGGTGATGAGCCATTCACCTGCTTTAGCATCAATGTAGTGTGCTCCACAGTAATTAGCTTGCATTGTTTTGACTTCTACAAAGTTTTGAATCGAACAAAACGAAAATATTGGTCAATAAGGAATTCATGTGTAAACTACGTCTTCACCAGGGCTTAGTATTGCATAAATATGGTCTAAGTCTAATATGCCACTAGCAATTACTAGAAACATTATGTAAAATCCATATCACTACCAATAAGTTCCATACGTGCATTGGACCATTTTTGTACTAACTGCCTTTTTTGGGTTATCAGTACTTGATTTGTACTTGATGGCATCTCCTCTTTAAATACGGTAAAGTGTATCAATTTTATTTCTTAAACTACAACAACAATGAAAGCATTAAAACGGTTGCATAATAGAGTTATCTACAAAGTGTTGGGTACTTTGAGTACTTGGAACACATCAGTAATCAGTAATAAGATTACAGTAATAAAGTGCTTAAAATTCGTCCATTTAAATTGATTTACGAATGTTTAACGTGATTTTCTAGTAAGTAAAGTGTTCTAAGTGTAATAACAACCACTCTATACACTATGTACGAAATAAACACCGGCAAATAGAGATAATCAAATTTATGAATGGGGGCTGCTTCACAATATTGAATTGCTCCATTGCAATTTTCCTTTCAACTAAAAAATGAAAGAATTTTTTATCAAATACCTCTCTTGAACTATAACTTGCATTGCTCAATTATTTACACTACAATTATTATTTGGTGTTTTGAAAACGAGGTAGGAAGATTATTACTGTTTGCGTGACAAGTTATGTAAAAAATAATTGCAAAGGAAATTGACGTCAGTCATGATGTAAGTGACTGTATTCAAACATATATTGACATGAAGGTAGCCACAAGTACTGTTGAATAGGGGGAAAATAATTCGTGTATTTTGATTTGGTTCAGTTATCCAATGTATTTCTAATTAAAGACTTTATACGAATTTGTTGGTTTAGTTAATGTATGCGACTAATGAGTTTGTTGTTGGACAAGTCGATGTAATGATGTTTTTAAAAGTTCATTATATTACTAGGATTATTTTCAAATATAAAATTTGTAAATGGTTTAAGTGCAACACTAAATGGATACTTAAATAATAATAACAAACAAACAAATAATTGAAAATTTTACAAAATCGTTTTAGTAGTAAGTTGCCACCATGGTTAGCAAAGATTATGTCTGTGTATGAGTGACTACATTTATTATTACAATAAAGGATACTTTCACACCAAACAGCAGCTTTTGTAACAGTTGCGTAACAAACATACCTAGATTGAAGTAATTTCATTTGGGTTATGTATTATGACAATAGGAAATGTATGTATGCCACATTTAACAACTAGCCAAGCTCAAAAACATAAGCAGATAAAATACTAACAACGACCACCGCGATAAATGCAAGTTGCACTGTGAAAATAGTAAACATTATTATAGAAAGAAAACGAAACAAATTTTGCAGAAATAACTATCAGGGTAAAAGGCAAATTTTTTAACGCAAAATCACCTCTGCAAAATTTAATGGTCGGCGACATAGCAATATTATAATACCAGCAAACAACATGCTCACAAACATTTTGTTTAAAAAACTTTTTTTAGTGCTAGGCATCAATATGCTTGAATTTATTAAATTTTATATTGTTTGTGTTAAACACATTTTAGGATGAAAAGAACTATTATATACTGTCCTCAAATATTACACTAATCAAGATACAATGTTCTTTCAACTAAGTTCATATGAAGCAGATCAAGAAAATATTTCAACAGCAGATGCTAATAAGTACGATAAATATTTTCCTTAGAATTTGTCAAGAAATTGCTTGTTTCAAAATCCTTTTTGCTTACAAAAATGGTAGAATACCAAAAATGGTCGAGTTTTTGTTACTGATTGCTGTACTTTGAATAAAATCACAATTTTTGCAACACAGTTTTTCTAGTAGTTAAGCAAGTGTAAGCGACTGCTTTGTTTAGTTGCTTTGATTAGGTGATACGGTCATTAAACTCGTTTATAGTAAATGATTTACATTGACAAAAGCTGATTTTTGGCATGCTAAGTCTTGTACAGCCACTTAATATACTATGTAGACAATAAACGCAGGCTAAAATTCTAATTGCAAAGATGATGATTCATTTAATTAAAGGCAGTTTTCTTACAAAATTGAAAGATAAAAGGTTCTCTTTTTAGTGCTTCCTTCCCCGATCATAAAAGTTTCCAAACAGATGTTTGTCAAAAAGCCTTTGTAAACTATAACTCTTGCATTGCTCATTTAATTTTAAGAATGTTGTCACCCAATTTTTTTTCTTTTGAAATGAATATGGTGATTATTGATGTCAGTC
This sequence comes from Willowsia nigromaculata, assembly GCA_034700605.1. Taxonomy (NCBI): domain Eukaryota; kingdom Metazoa; phylum Arthropoda; class Collembola; order Entomobryomorpha; family Entomobryidae; genus Willowsia; species Willowsia nigromaculata. The sequence continues at coordinate 9,276 of JAQIXX010003947.1, forward strand.
ATGATGTAACCGACTGCAATCACCAGGTATAAACATAAAGGTAGCCAAAAATATTGTCAGAAGGGAAAGGTTAATTCTTACGATTGGAATTGGTTCACAGATGCAATCTATAAACTTTATATTAATTAGTTGTTTTACCTAGTGTATGTGGCTAATGAATTTATTCTTGTATATTTAAATAAAATTGTGTAATAAAAGCATTAACTCAATTGTTCCTATGCAAATTTTGTAAACGCTTGATGCCTCCGTAGCTAAGATACTACTAGCTACTAAGATTATGTGGGTATTGAACGTTTTATAAATAATACTTTTATTGTTTAAATGTAAGGTTAACACAAAACGAAGATAAATTTTGAGTGGTGTATTAACTTTTTCATTTGATTGCATGTAATATAAAAATATAATAACAGTATTTGACATAAAAATGAAAAATTTTACTACCAAACTAAACCATAAGTGTATGTATCCATATATATGTTTTATATCAGCGTAAGAGTTTGTGCAATTTTTAATGTATGAAATACTTTATATGAATATTAAGATTTCTAAAATTGCTATTTTGCATTTAAAAAATATCGATTATGCGGTTATAATGATTAGAAAATCAGAAAATATTTTCACAGGTTCATGCGACCATGCACTCATAATAATTAAGAGCACAAAATATTTCACGTTGCCTGAACCAGTCAAAATATTTATCACTTGTACTTTTGCATAGAAATTGATCAATTTGTAATTTCCACTTATGTATTTTTACGTCCTTGAAAATTGAAGCTCAATAAAAACATTTCCTTCAATACCGTTGGGAATTCATAACAAAAAAATTTTTAACGCTCTTTATTAACCAAGACATCTGCAAGAAATATTTTAAAAAATTTACACTTCGTAAACTAAACATGAAAATTTGTTGAATGCACATAATTGATTCCAAAACAAAGAAAAACCATTTTTCGTACCTTCGACAATATTATCTAGGAAATGTATGTAGTTGTGAAGACCATAAATTTTACCTTCACATATGGTCATTATCATAAATGTCAGTCTTCTGCGTTAAATTTTGAGGATGTTAAAGTGCCTTTTAGTTAATTTCAGAAGTTCATTTAGCATGTCTATTTCCAAAATATTGAATTAAATTTTTTCAGTGATTCACCATTTTATTGTATATTTTTACCGTTTCTTGAAAAAATGGTGGAAGCTTTTTTAGAAGTAGAGTCAGTTAGAATCAGAATTCTTTGAATGCAATCTGGAAATCCATAAAGCAAAATAGTTTTTATGTTGGAAAAATTGAAAAAGTAATTATTGTAAATTACGTCCGGCAAAAAATCCTTTTGTTCCCATGAAGAAAAATTATCCTGCGTTTAAAAAAGAGGATGCGCTAGCGATCGTTCAAATAGTCATGCCGCCATAGTATGTGGATGTGGATGTGGAGACTCTCATTAGAAAAACATTCTAATGGGTTTTGTACTAATCTGAAAATATTGGAAGCAAAGGATTTGAGAAGGACGTGGGAACGTTAGTGTTTATAATGCAAGTATATCCTTCAAACCTTAAAAACAATCCCACACATGATAACCATAATATCATGCATTTGGAATCCATTTTCTCGCACATCGGGGATTTCTTGTCTATATTTGTCTGGCTCAGTAGGTATGTTTTTGAGAGATTATCAAGAATTCTTAAAGGTCAATTAGTAATTGCAAATCGCAAATCTAAAGCCCGAGACATTTGTAAGCATTTTCACGCCTGGATTTAATAAAGCAACCTAAGTGTCAAAGAGTAGAGGTAGAATATACATTTACAGATTTGCGTTTTACTACTAATAAAAAGCTAATTGTATTAAAAGTATATTATTACAATAAAAAGTAGGAAAAAACTATTGTATGAAAAGAAGGCGTGTTTAAATTTATTATGTTTGATATGAGCTTACTGCTAACGGATCAAAGTAAAAAGTGCAAATTTGATATACCTATCAGGTAAGTTTATTTATTTATTACATAGCTGTTTTTGTAATAACAAAATTGAACATCACAATGTAACAGTTTCCAAGCATTTTGAATTGACAAAAAGTCGTTATTTCCTAGTGGAGCACCTTTAATGCTATTTTAAATTCTGATAGAACATTGCTTGCAGAAATAAAAATGCATTTACAAATGGGTGTAATTGAAAAAGTGACTAAAACCATTTTCTCTTGAAAAACAATAATTAATTTGAAAGTTTATTTAAATAAGCGATTAATAAACCTAAATTTCGACTATAATTTTTAAAGCTTTTGATTGACTTTGCAATTTAATTAAGAGACATAAAGTTATATCAACATGCAACAAAATATTTGCTCAAATTAACCTCTTTTTAGACAAAAAATTAGTTAATTTTGATAGATTTGATTATTTACTTTTCACTGTATTTAAAGATTTTGATATTTTGAAGATCTTAAGTCACTAGTAATGAAAAATTAAAATGCAATCACTTATTCTGGTCAAAAGTAAGTGAAAATACTCCACTGCAAACTTTCTATCTATTTTCATAAAACGACCATAATACCAGCACAAAGTTTGTTTCGATTTTATCTCCTTAAGCAATGTTTTTAATTCAAATGATTTTTCCTTCACTCTTCGTTCATTTACTCTCAACATCTGTACTCTTAATATTTTCGTACAAGTTTCATGTAGTGACGTAAGAATGATAACAACAAGTGGATGACAAATCATGACGAGAATCAGGGCTATAACAATTGGAATATACACAAATGTATTAATTTTTCCAAAACCCTTAACAGCAATCCATGTGTACGCCACCTGCAACCAAAACACTTCAAGTAACCCAATATTCAAACAAGATGACGAGAGATTGTGAACTACACGCATTATAAATTCCAGTTGTCCGTAATTTTTCATGAATATTTTTACGTAGGATATTTTTGAGAGAAATATTAACTCTTTTAAAAACGCTTCGATGGCAACAACTGAATGAAACAAAAGTTCAAATACAAATCTACAAAAGTCGATTACAGATGCAATCGCCAATATTTGGCGAACTAGAAACGAAAAGAGAATATCAGCTGAAGAGCGTACGGTTGGATGAGGAAGAAACAGTTCTAAAACCATAAAAAGTGGGTCCAACTCTGCAATCACACCACCAATCGCCATTGTAAAAAAACAGATAGGAAAACAGACAGACAATATCAGAAAAAAGTATCCAGCATGAGATGATTTTGGTTTGATACTTTCTACACTTTTCAGACGGAGTCTATATCCACTTAACTCAACCAAATAAGCGAAAGTACGTCTCTCTAATTCCAGGAGAGATTTATATGCAAGAATTGTTTCTTTCATGGATTTTCTCACAAAATATGATAAACACATAGTACTCGCAATTATTGATCCAATAACGAAATTTGCTAGTAGATGAACGCGAGTGTAAACTTGTTCTGATTTTATGAACCCAAAGTACGCGATATCAAAGATGCAGGCACACAAGTTAAATAGTAAAATTGTGATAGAAAAAGGCAAAAATATTTTCAATGTTTTCGGGATTGGAGAAAGAATGTAACAATATTTGAAGTCGGTGTTCCATTGTATTGGAAATGGATACATGAACGAAAATAAAAACCTCTGAACGCGGATACTGAGAATGTGCGCTTCGGTTATCATTTTAAGGATGTTTTGGGTTATAGAAAACTTTGTGCTTTAAATTGTAAGACTTGCATGTATTTTAAGAGCACAAAAATGTTCCATAAAATTTTTGAGGGGATGTCGACAAGCTAATGTCGGATGATCTACAACATATATGGCGTATATAGTACGTAGTGTCCATTCGATCAATACACCCACGTGTTTTGGTTATTTTAACGTGGAAATTCTTTCGGCGTCTGAGTTCTTGTTCGGTTGGAATCTTTAGGTTTCCAAGTTTTTTCTCCGTATCTTTATTAAAATTTCAAAGTTTTTACATCGTTTACGATGAGTTTAGTGAGATTTGATTGTTTTCACTCAGCAGAAGTTTCCATTTTGCTTAATCCGGTAGTGATCCGTCGATTCTAGACTTTTAGATCCCTGTTTCAGAAGCATCTTAAAGAATTTACATGTCTGAGCTTTAAAATCGCTTATTTTTGGAATCGCAAATACCAAACAAATTAAGAATTGTCTAAATCAAATACCGGAATCAATAATCCTGCTGAAAATATTCCAACATATTTCCAATTATGTTTTTAGTAATTGCATTGAGTTTGTAGTTTATTGTATCTGAATTTAAATTGATATAAGCTTTTTAAATTCTGATGCTGCTGCTTGATTCAAATCTGATACTAATGCTGATAATGTTTTATTCTGTGAAGTAAACTAAAATATTGATATATTAGAAAAGAATAAAAAGCTTAAAATAACATTTAGGCGTATTTTACTGAAATAAATCCATGAAATATAAATATAGAAGGAAGCTATTTAAATTTTCAAGTAACCCCGGCTGCGCAACCTTGTGTTTTGGTCCCCTGAATACACATTAAGTAGCAAATAAAAGTAGTATAAGCTATTGAATAGCACTTAACAATATTTTTCATTATAAAATTCACCGTACTTTCCACATCATTGCAATACTTTTCATTACTGTCTGAGCAGCTCACGTTTTTGGGTAGTGGTGGTTCAATTGAAACGCGATTGGTGCTCAGCACAGTCGACCAGCTTGCCGGCTTTATGAACTGTACTACTGTATATAGTTAGAATGCTTTCCTTAGTAAACTATTTAGAGAAAAATATTCGCTTACAAACGCTCATACATACCAATGTTAGCTGAAAACAATTTTTGTTAGATTAATGCTTCATATGGGTTCTCTACTCTTCCTTTTTTGGTATTGAACTAAAAATATCCATAGGATATTTATGAAATTTTAAAAACAGGGTGACTACTACATGTAAAAAATCCTTTCATATTTCTCACAAAATATTGCGTAGGTAGCGACATGTTTTTTCCTTATACTTCTTGAATACATATCCACAAAATTTATTTTCAATATCGGTTACAAATTAAGAATTGGTTATAAAAGACTTATATTAATATAAAATTTAAACATATTTGGCTACATATAATGTATCATAAGCCTGCACGCTCTACTAATGTGTCATAATTTTTCTAATTGTACCACTTATTAAGAAAAAATAACTTATATAAAATATTTTTGACATATTTTTCAACAGAGCGTGAGTATATATGAGCTTTCAATGGCTGTCATAAACTAAATATGTACTAAATCTTAAATATAGTTATATTCAAAAAGGATAATAACTTTACATCACATATTAATTTAATACCATCAAAATAATATCACGAAATAAGAAATAATAAATTTCAATTTGTAATTTTTAGTTTGGATAATATCAATGGGCCCCAAACGTGTTATTTTTGTAGTCTCATTTCTCCGTGTTTGTACCATATACGTATTCTTATTTTTTGATATTGAACCGTAAATACTCATAAAATAAATATGAAAATACAAAAAGATATTGTTTGTTACATATAAAAAATATTTTTATAAATTTTTCAATATAATGCGTAGATTAGGAAAGAATATGGAATGATAATTTGTCCCAATACTACTTCAATACATGTCCGCAAAATTTGTTTTCAATATCGGTTTTAACACTATGATTTGCTTTAACAAATGCGTTATATGTTTATAAAACGATTGGCCAGTCATCTTACAGGGACTTGCTGTAAAATCCAAATCAAAATCCTCTCAAAATTCTAACAATGGATTACAATATAATAAGAACAATCATAGGCTATCGCTTAAAATACTCGAATTACTTCAATGGAATAAGTTTTCTCGACTACGACAGCCAAACCAAAAAATTTAAGTCAGCATCTAATTATTACTTAAAACTCAACACTAAACTTCTTGGCACTATGGCTACTATTGGATACACATCCATTGCTTCCCTATTTCTCATTTTGAAGGAAAAAGAGAGCTCTTTGGTCGGACTTGCTAGTGACTTTATACTTATCTCTTTTATTGGCATTTGCACAAATCTGTATTTTGTACGAAAGCAATTGGAAACTTCTCTGCATCCTGAACTACTCAACGAGATGTTCCATATTTTGGAGCAGAATAACACACTTCATATTGAAAGGGGTACTCCACCAACTTCCGCTATCAAAAAAATATTTTGGCAAACACAAGGAGTTATTTTGGCAGGTTGCGTGATCACTGTAGTGTTCCCATTTCTCTATGTAATTGCGTTCTTCAACGAATACGAGCCAAGTCACAGAGTTATTCTATTCATGATGGAATTTCATGTGGGATTCAAACTTACCCATATTCCAATGATCGTCTGGGCCTTCTTCCCGTTTGCATATTTCTGCCTAATTTGCTTTGTTACAGTAATATTTGGTCCTTTGATCGCCCTCCTGTGTAATTTCACGGTGTACTCTATGTTTCCAAATGGAGTTCATGAAAGGAAGATAAAGGCTTGTGGTGAAAGGCGGAGAAAGTTTTTCTACACATTTTACACAAAAATGATGGGAGTACAGGAAGAGGGCACAATCATCCAAAACTATAGGGTATTGCAATTATTTAGCGGTCGCGTGAATGAAATATACCGTTCCCTGGCAGTTTCCATACATCATATTCAGGTGCTACTTGTTTTTGTATCTGTTTCATACATCATGATCACTGGACACGTGGAGCTATTTCAACTTAGCTTTTACGTTGCCATCTTTCCTTTCGTGGGAGTTGGAGTAGCGTTGTTCATTGAGTGGGCGGAAGCTGCTGAAGCTGATCTCATTCTTAAGGCAACAACCAAGTTTGGAGAAAGGATCAAAACTATTGTGTCAAGGACTAGTCATTTTGGAAAATTTGCAATGAGTTGCCCTAAATATATTACTCTTGATTTGGCGCATCCATTCTACTCCATCAGGAAGGAGACGTTTCCATTGTTTGTTATGCAAGGCGTAGATTTTATCATTACACTTTTGAATATTTAATGCAAATAGAATAAGCTTACCTTTCATAAGCGATCTAAACTATGTGGCACTTGTGTTAAAGATGGGTTAATTGCAAAGTTATAATGTAAACAGGTACTTATGTAAATTCAACCAAACCCCTTTAAAGTATTCTCTTCAAATTTTATGTAAAACAAGTTTTTGCGTTCTAGTATATTAGAATTGTGTTTTCTGCTAGGATTCCTTAAATTACTAAATGCTTGTAAACTAAAATAAACTAAAAATTTCCTCAAATTTGATCTGATACTGAAAAAACATTTTTTATTGTGTTAAAAAATGCATGAGTTTATTGTGTATATTATTTAAATTGTTAGTGTGATACTTGTGAGTGGCTAAATTTGTGTTAATTTGAATGATGCTTGCAGCTAATAAAACATGAAAAATGTTGATATATCAAGTTTACTAAATGCATACAAACATCCGGAAACGTATCAATTTAAACACTTGCATTATAAAATTTCTTTCAAAATTTCATAATAGAAACTATACACTTCTTTCCTGAATATTGGCATGCTCAAAACCTCAATTCGATCACTCAATAAAACATAAAATAAGTTACCAACACGAAAGAGCCTTTATAAATTTTTATGATGGCTTTTAGTAGCTATTTTCGCCAACGTTTTGAGGGGAACCTACATTGGTTCTTTATATTTTCAGTTACAAATAGGTGTTATGCATTCTTCAATAAAAACTGAATACAGTTTATAATATCAATGCAGTGGGATTTATTTTTGCTTTTTCGCAGTTATAGAATAGTTCTTAACCAACAAATGGTGTTTATATTCTCACACAATGTGAGTTTTAGAATGAGCAGGAATGCTTTACCTTTAGTAACGACACATATGAAAGAACTACACAAAGCAAAATATCAGCAAGCATTATTTCGTATGAGGGACAGACAGGGACCCTGTTTGCTTATAAATTATTAAAATCGAGGATGGATTGCACTCCTCTCCCGAATTTATTATGTATGAACTTGATGAACAGTGCATGCAACGCATTTATCTCGCTGTAGAAATTCAGAAAACCATTACATCCAAAAATGTATTCGTTATTTATTGCAAGTAAAAGAAAAACATAAAAGAAAATTATTCGCATAGGAAAAGGCTGTCGGATTATTGCGCAGACTTGAACGATGACAGAGAAATGCCAATTTTTCCTTCTCTGTCCGTCCTTTTCAGAAGGAAAATTTCTGTGTAACAAAAGCACACATCAGGTAATATTTGGGATTCAACAAAGCTATTCCTATTCTGATCCGTCTCATGTTAATTAAATTGCTTTTGGAGCTGCATGAATTAAGCTGACCAGAATATAGTTTTTTCAAATGTGCATGAACAGCATGGTACTAAAGGGCCATATTAGGTTTTAATGGAAGGTGGGCCCAGAACGGACCCTTACAAATCATATAATATTCGAAAGCCCTTGTCACGCTCTACAACATTGTCAATGGGCACAAGTCTCTAAAGTGCTGCACAAGACCACTTTTG
>JAQIXX010003948.1:0-17752 GCA_034700605.1 Willowsia nigromaculata
ATAAGGATTGATCGGGAGTTTGCATTAGAATATTTTGATCTTTTACTTAAGAGAATTTGTGACAGTATTTTGATAGTGAAGTTTTAGTCTCTCAGTTTAACTTTTGATAAGTATAACAAAATGTTAATAATTTACTACAAGTTTGTTGAATAAATCAAGCAATACGATTAGCATTGTGTTCTGGGCGTCTGCACCATGAAAATTTCAACATGACTAGTTACGATTGATGACTCTCTTACATCACTTATTTTTTCTGCAAAAAATTTCTGCAGGTTTGCATGTAAATTCAGAAGATATAGCAAATTTTTTCGTATATGAAGAATCACACTACTGCATTTAAAGAAAATTTCAAGCCAAATTACTTGCATTTCTTGAAATGACCATTCTAGTTGGAGTTCACATAAGCAAGGTCCTTTAACTTATTTAAAAAGTTTAAAAAAGTAGTTTTCAAGACGTTGTTTGTTGTCCAAGCTCAGTAATATAAATCAATAGATTCAAGATTCTTTTCAAAGACGGCCAGTTTTTATTCGTGGATTTTCACATAATATGCATGGCTTCAAACAGTACCTAGTAGCTCTATGCACCTATGATGTAATCCACTAACTATTTATACGATATAATTTTGTGACAAGCTTCAAAAGATTGGAATAAGTTATCGCTTTAATGCGCCAGTGGTCCTCTTTTATGTCGGTTCTAGAATTCGAAATGACTCACCTTTTTCAATGGTCTTGGATAAAGACTCGTTATGTATCCAGGCTGAAGCAAGACAAAATTCTTTCCCGCAGAAATGATAATAAGTTATTGCACGTAGTAAACAGAGTAATTTAGAAGGGCGATTGATAAGATGGATGTTTTAATGTGTTTCACGCAGCATTATTAAATTGTCATTCAATGAAAATTCATATGTCAGCAGTTACAGAAGTTTCCTGAAAGTGGAACTTTCCACAATCAGCACAGTTCCAATAAGCGTGTAACGAAAAGAATGCAATTGAAAAACCTTAATGTATGCTTTTTCTTTCCAAATTCCATAGCTAAAGTTACTGTACTGTTTGTAGTTTTCGGGATGCACAATACTATTATAGAATTCTACTACTCATTTTAGAAATACTTCTTGTCATGTTATTTATTTATTAGATGATGAACCATAAAAATAACTTTTGCTGCATGAAGAACCAAACCAATAATATAAACTAGTCGCAATGCAATGTTTGAAATTTTCCGTGATTGAAGATTGAAGACCTGTCATTACCTATCCACTGGGCAACAACGGAATTTTACTAGAGAACTTTTTGAAATGTAAAATTACTATTTGTTACAGAAAATTGTCTTGGTATGGAAACGTTTGTATAAAAAATCAGCAAACATACAAAATAAAAAGGTTATGGTTACGTCAAGGCCAATAAAATATATCGTTGTATAAAATGTTTACACAAATATGCGTATTGGAACTCTTATAATTTCCGTGAACCTTAAGCGTTACTTTCCATTAAGTCATGGAAGTCCACTCGAGATGCGAGATGTTTGCACATGCTGAGAAGTACTGAAGTACTGGTATAAAGCTGGTGGGTATTCTCATTTCCGTTTCCTATTGACTTGAAAGCAGACTTGTTCTTCTTTAAAACAACAGTGAATATACAACAACGATTATAAAATTTCACATATTTGCGTACAGAGTACGTCAATTCATGTACTTCTACATGTACTATTTTCCCTAGAATGGAATGACGATTTCTCAGTTTATAAAAATATTTCAAAGCAAGAAAAAACCAGTTGAAGGCTACGAATTTTCCAAGGATTTTTACTATTCAGCTTGCTTGACTTAATTTGTAACATTTTTGTCGTTATCTGGTTCGGAATTCTTTTTCCATATAAGGGCCTCACCTCAGTTCTCACTTTTGATCATGTTACGATCACGACAACCTTTCCTGCCTTTCTCACTATCTGTGTAGTTCTTTCAAACTCACTCAATTACGTTGCATTGTACTCAAGAAGCTCTAAAACTTGAAAAACATCTGTTTCAAAGTCTCCTTAAATCTTGCGATTTCCGTGACACTTTCGAACTTAAGAATTCGCGGACAGGCTTCTGTACACTCGCAATGGCAAACAATTTGTTTGCCTGTTTGTTGGTAGCATTTGGATGTACTATTATGGATTATGACGCATATTTTTCAATATTTGAAATGTTTTTGCCCTCACCAATGTATCGTTTAATGAAACATATTGTTGTGTCTCTAATCATTCGTCTAATTCTTGTTGGGTTAGGTACACTTGAAATATGCAGATCTGTTTACGAATTTGGGCTTGGTTTAATAGTTTTTCTAGAGTTAACTTCAAACACGCTTCTATTTTTGTCAAAAGTAAAACGGTTTGATGTATTCTATAAGAACTACAGGATTTTACATGTGATTTTGCAAACGGTGGAAGAGGTGACTTCCCAGGTTTTGTATGTGGCTTTGTGAGGCACCTTTTGGACACAAGTTTTTGTAAGCTGACTGGTTATCAAAGGGGCAAGGGAAGTTCCAACTGTTGCATACATACCCATTTTCTTAGTGTTTTTTTGGGTTTACGATTGTAGGGATTGTAGTTTTGGGGGTTCTAAAACTACTAGCGGAAAACTCAAGTGAGACTTTTGATTATCATAAAGAAATATTTAAATTTGTTAGTGAATAGAGTTACTGATAGCACTCTGATATTTTAATTAGTGGATAACAAGTATTTAGTTATTTAAAATCATAATTCATAAATGAGTTTGTGTCAAATTAAGATGTCTAGATTATTATATAAGAAAATAAGACAATAAAAGCTTGCATGAAAGAAAAATTGCTCTTTGTTAAAAAATTTATTAAAAATATCATTAAAACTTTATAAGCATAATGCAAAGTTCTTTACAGAATACCTAATTATTTGGATGAAAATTATAGCATATATTTAAAGCCATTCTCTCTTTGATATCCTAACTCATATATTTCTCGACAACTCCATATTGGATACAACACGTGATATGTTAAGAAGCTAAATTTAAAAGGAAAAATACAAACTGGAACTACCAAAATCGCTTATGCAAAGCCCCTTCAGATGTTTATGTCGAAATTTATTTTCTGTTTTGAAAACTAGCGCTGCTGCAATTTAAGTAACAAATTTTTCATATTTTACATAGAAAAGTTAGAGTAAGTTACGAAAGACGAAAGATTTTTTAATGCTTGGAAATGAACAGGCGGCCGTAAGACAGTGGAAAATGATAGAGAATATATTTTAAAAAGCTTTTCTGTAGCGCTTCGGCGAGCATTATTGTTTTGTTTTTTATTAAGGTCGCAGAGTTCAATATGACGCACGATTTGATATGATCGTGGAAAAACACGTATATCCCTGGGCAGACAAGCTATTAATTTCTTGCGGAAATGAATTTAAATTATAATGCTTACAAAACTGACCAATTTACAGTTGACCTCGATTAAAGACTTTGCAATAACCCTGTAATCGACGGAATCCGGACACAATCACAGTCCAGATTAATACCCACAAAACGAGAAAGACATAAAAATGCTCAGCTGCGGCATATTGAAATAAACGGTGGGAGTTCAAAAACCAAAAAAAAATTCCACCACATAGTGCACTATGGTCATCACTACACCATTAAAATGTGATTATTTAAAATTAAAAAAAAAACAGGCAATTTGGCAATTTGGCATGATTAGGTCTGTATTTAATATAAGTAAACTTCTGATCTATACATAGGACGTTATGTTCTGAGTTTCATGGAGATCTGAGCGATTTTGAATTTAATTGCGGATAATAAATTAATCACAGTTAACAGAACGTCTTATGTATAGCTCAGAAGTTCACTTATATTAAATACAGACCTAATCATGCCAAATTGCCTGTTTTTTAAATTTTAAATAATCACATTTTAATGGTGTAGTGATGACCATAGTGCACTATATGGTGGAATTTTTTTGGTTTTTGAACTCCCACCGTTTATTTCAACATGCCGCAGCTGAGCATTTTTTATGTCTTTCTCGTTTTGTGGGTGTTAATCTGGACTGTGGACACAATGCCGATTTCACAAGTAGCGAGTTCTCAAAACTCGCATCTTAGTACCTAAAACTCAATTTTGGTGCGAAATCGCGAGTGCCAAGTCACAAACCCCAATATGGTGGTACTAAAAGTGACGATAAAAACTTAGAAATTTTTTTACCCACTCTTATACCAAAAAAATGGCCCAATTAAATAAAAATAGTGATAGTTAGAGGTAAAAAATTAGTGCTGGAGTAGTTGTTATCAGTAGCAGTTATACAATAACCAACTTGAGTAGAATTTAAAAGGGAACAATCTATCAGACCCGTAGAATTGTTAGCTGTATACATACATGGACCTGAATGTTAAATTACATATATATATTGTAAATATGCAATATGCATTCATGTTTGGAATTTTAATACGTTGTTTTACATGCATGATCATGAAGATTTCTGGAAATATTTGCTTTGATTGGTTTTGTTTTTTAACTCGTGTAGTTTATAGTATTTAATAATATTTTCAACAAATATCATGAGTTTAAGCAATGAGTTGATGAAAATGATTGCTATGCTACGAGCTTTATTATGGAAAAGTTTTTCCTGCCTAAAGACTCGTAATAATATCATCTAACACCACCATGGCTAACAACTTTTATGAGGCTGCAAAATTACAGGAAATTACAATTATAAGAGCAACCGCAAGGTTATAGTTAAGCTTGATTGTTTACTTTTAAATTCTTCTCAAGTTGGTTATTGTACGCTGCTACTGACAACAATTACTCCAGATTCAAAATTTTAACTCCAACTGCGACACTTTGCATTTAATTGGACCCTATTTCGGTGAGGGAGTTGGCGAAAAAAAATTCTAAGTTTTATCGTCATTTAGTACCACCATATCGGGATTTGTGACTTGGCACTCGCTATTTCGTACCAGGCCAAAATCGTCAAATGTTACCATAATATCGCGATTTGTGATATCGCTATTGTGTCGGTGATTCCCATAGTTCACCATTTCTGCTTCCGGTTAACTCGTGGTTTATTTATAATAACATTTACTCTATAATATATTTGTCTGTAGTGTAAATGGCATGGTCATATCATCATTGTCATTGTGCACCCAAAAAATAATTCAATGTTTATAAGGGTATCAAATTAGTAGCAATCAAGCAATAATGTTACATGTGCACGCACTGCATGACACCAAGTACTCTATGTTAGGCTGCATTGAAATATTACCAAAAAGTGCAGCACAAATTTAATTAAATCATTAAAAGAACGTTGGAGGAAAAAATTAAATGAATACATAGCAAGTTGCTTTTGTGATGCAACGATTGACGATAAGCAGTTATGTAACATTAAAAATAGTTGATAAAATGATTAAAATATTGCAAATGCTCATGTAATTTTCATTAATCATGGGGTTGTTTGACACTCAGATCCCAGTCACTTCACTTCTCCCATGATTTCAGATATGAATTTCAGGTACGACTACAGTAATATAGCTGTGCAGTTCCTAATTATTTTCTGGAGGTGGGTTATTATTTTCAGTCTTGGTGCAATAACTCGTCCTTTCTCCGTACTTGGACCAGAAAGTTACTTGACATTTTGTCCGATGACCCGTTCTTTGATCAAACATGCTGCATGAGCTGAATGGTGGGCAGTAAAGGTGCAGGCTGACGGCCGCTTCTGTGTGACTTGTGTTTTCAACTCTGTGGTAAAAAAATATGTTACATGATCGCATTAATTCATTTACTTAAAACGATATGACAAAGCTCGCATTTTAGTGCTTGACACCAGGGGTAAAGCACATCACGAAGCGATAGATAGATGGTTTCATTTCATTCCCCAGATCAGATTGAGTTTTATTTGGGATTTTAAGACTTTTCTAACATTACGTGCTTTATCTAAGACAGATTGCTTGATTAAATATGCTGCAATAAACCAATTGGGTGACATATAACATGATTAATGAACATTTAAATTTGGGGCTACATAAATATGGCATGTTATCTTACCGATGGAGCCCCAAAGAATCGTTTATGTAGCAGACTTGGTTGGTGAGTAATTTTGTTCTACTCATCTCCTTCAAACCAGATTCTTCGTTATCTTCATCGTTAGGCCACTCAAATCTGACTTCGCTAAGAGATCCATCAAGAACTTTCATGAAGCAATGCGCCTGTAAAACAACATATAAATTTTCTTATTGCATATTATTGGTTCATTCTTACCAGGCTGAAATGGTTTTATTCCCTACTATAGCGTACTTTTTATAGAATAGGGTCATGACTTTTAACAAAATGTGAATATAACGAGTCTAAATCTATTAGACGCTTTCTGTATTTTTTTAAAACAATAATAAAGTTTTCAATATGCTCATGTATATCTGACAATTCAGTAGGTTAATTTTTCAACCCTAGTTTTCTGTCATGTCAATAGTTCATGGTAAACGTGAGTGAAAATGAATGAACCGACATGTCATTTTTGTTTCTTATCGTCATATTATACGCCTCATCAATCACAGCGTAGCGGAAAATTTTCCAGGGTCTTTACGTGAATAGTATCTCCCTCAATTAATGAAACAATTTATCGTGGCTTATTGACTCTAGCGTTTAAATTTTTAAAACCGGCGAGTGACGAATATGCATTTTTTATGACTCCAATAAACCAATTTTTTATGCATACAAATAAATGTCGCAAAGAATGGATTACTTACATCAGCGTGATCATGAATACTTGATCCATGCCCTTCACCCCAACACAAAAGCATCAGATTGAACTTTCCATTCCCTTCATCAACGAGATTCCGAGTGTACCTGTACCTGTCAAATTTTGCATATCTTTTCCAATCTTGAGGATTACTTTTGTATGCTTTCATGAGCGCTTCCACCATCTCTATATTCACGTTTTCACTGTCAAATACGTGATGCAAATGCGCTTGCAAATCCTCCAGGGACGTTATCACCGGTCCCGTTTCAGCATGGCAGTTTCGTTGTATATGATTTCTATCCCGTATCATTAGATTGTTCATTTTGCCAAGTTATTAAAACGGTCGAATTGGAAGTTATATTATGAATCCGATTTAAGCACGGCACCTATGATAACTGACAAGGAAATGACCAAGTCCAACAAGTAGTATTTACTACACAATCAATAGTTTTCAAGGTATCTCTTGAATATAGGCACTTTTATAAGAGAAGGTATTAGAAAAACAAGCGTTTGAGCTGTTTAGAGGTAGAGGTATAAATTTGAACTAAACTGTCGCGTACGGATTGAACTAACAATATAGCAGCTAAGAGTGTGGAGGTATTGATCGAAATCACTCCAACTCCGGAATCGTTGACCTTTCGTTTTTTGTTGATAGGAACACTACAGAGTTAAATAGAAGCTGTTAGGCACATAAAATTTGTCTCCAAATAAGTTCTTATACAATATTTCTCCTCTCTCCGTTTTTCTAGTTGGTTGTCACTGTCAAGCCTTAATGTTTCAGAATAGCAAAATAGCCAAGGACGGTATACGGAACTTGAGTATCATATCATTAAACAACAGTATTATCCATGCACACACGTTTAAGGTATGGTAGATTTTTGTAGCACACTAGTTGAAGTTCAAGCATGAAATCGCCTACAGTTTTCCCTGAGCCTTTTCCTTTTATACTTCATATCATTTTTAAAAACTATTACTACGTACATGTAGAATAAAAAGTAATTATAAGAAGCATTTTGTGCAAACGAACAACCCATATAGTTAAGTAGTTGCATGCTATTTGGGGGAAAGTACCGTACATGGTTTACATTAAATAGATGATTGAAAGCATTAATCAAATGGTAAAAGTAAAGGCTTAAATCTGGAAGGTTTTTTCTAATCACTTATTTACATTACATCCTCATTGAGACGTGCAGGAAAAGGATTTAAATTTAAATGAGAACCCTGTCTTACAATGTATGATCAATGATGTACTTAAGATAGGTACATTCATAATGGATTATGAATATGTCATGCCATAATTTAAAGAAAATCCAAAAAATACATTGCTACCGTAAGTTCCTTCTATGTAGGTATATATTATAAAGCTTATTTTGTTAATATCGTTAACTGAATGTGTTGATTTTGACGAACAACTTTTGTATTTTTCATTTTACTTTATGCCATTATGATAAAAACGCATACCTATACTGTTACTGAAATGCTTGTATGTAAATTGATTTTGAGGAGATCTCATATATAGAATGGTGAATAATCGTTATACCATAAACGAGTAAGTAAAAACTGAAGAAATAAAATGCTTACACACATGTACACTTTGTTGAAATAATGTATCAAACCGAATTGTTGTTCAAAATATGTAGTTGTAAGTCAAAAGTGGATCAAGACGTCTTTGATCATAAACAAGTAAACAATAATAATTCATGAAATGGTCATCCAACACAAAAGCTACGTTAAAATAGTCTGATTATTCTCTAAACGAAAACAGATCAGGTTTTTTCATCATTCATGAATTAAAACATGTGAGGGGAAAGATTTGTAAAGTTCATTTTGACGTGCGTTTTGACAAATTTAGTTTATAAGCTAGGTATATTTATTTACTGATAGCACAGATTCAAGATTAAGCGATTTTGCTATGATTTTCAGTTTACATATTTGAAATCGATATCGACATTACTTAACACAAAATGCTATAATCAAGATTCATCTAGATCATAATGGAACTATTTACAAAAATATTATGTTTTAAGTAAATCAACGACTTGACACACCACATATCTTCTTCTGGACAAGCCATTTCATTGGCTGTCTAAGCATCATTCGATGGTGTGTGTCCATAGTCCGTATTAAGTTTTCAGAACATTTTAGGCAGTGGTACCTAACATTTTTATGCCTTTATTTTGGACTCTGTCAAATTCAACTCTGACGTGTTTCGCTTCTCAATTATTATTTCACAATTTTTGCAGTCTTAGAATGGAGAGTAAACACTACGTAACGTATGTATTGTTTTCATTTTTGTTTCCTATTGCCTGTTATTGTAAATCATTCATCAATCATAAATCATTGCTAACTTACATTTTGCAGCTTGTATCGAACGGAATGATTGCGTTTTTGAATGATATGATGCTAAGAATGCTAACCCTTTCTCAAGACTTTATGACATAGCCAAAAAACAAACATGAAATTTTGTATACGTATCAAATCAAAAGATGATGTGAATGATATTTCTCACTTCATCATTGCCAGCTTTTAAATATTAAAGTATCTAGTTTATTTATTAGACATTCTTGCATTGTTTGTATGCATATCAGAGTTGTATTATAAAACTTAAATACAAGCAGCATAATTTTAGTTCATATTATCATTATGATTCCCTGATGTTTCAAAGGGTGAAATCTTTTAACTCAACTACGACTGCATTACCTCTATCGATGCTAACAAGTGAAAAAAACAATGCATGGATGCCGATTACCTGGGAGTGAGGAGTATTGTTGATAATAAAACATATTTATCTATTGTACTATCATCAATCGAAATATTTTGAAAAGGTTCTTCCAAAAATGAAACGAAAATTAGCGCGTCATTAGATTTACTTCGAGCCTAGCTCAACCATCTCTATCAACCAGCTCAACTAACTCATCTAGGTGTAGGAATAATTTTGAGTGTCTCCGTCTCCTCCGTTAGGTACTGGTATTGCCGTTAGACTCGATGAGATGGGACATATTATTGGACGATTATGGCAGGGATCTTATATTGTATGTAATTCTTCATATTAATTTTGATTCCTCGCCTTCTAAAAACTTCCTTCAAGCTGGTCGCTTTGGCTTGGAAAGATTCTAATTCTATCTAGCCAAATATTGAGACACTATAATTGCAATAACTTGCCATATTAGATGACCAAAAATAAAAACTGTAGCACAGTGTGTTCAGTTCTTTTTTTAATAGAATTTCTTTCGTTAAACTTTTTTACTTCCTGAGTTAACTACTTCCATTATTTTGTCATGCGTTTCACAAAATTAATTTCGGTTACAATTCCACTAAATTCCTTATGGGGCATGGGTATTTGTAAATACAGAGACTGCAAAATGGAACATGGCCGTGGAGGAAAATAGAAGACTTTCACAATTCAAATCAGGATATGAATACAAAACTTTTAAAGTGTTAAAAGAGTCTATTCGGATTTTCATTCAACATAAGAAAACTGAAAAATCAGTCTTGCAAGAAATATGCCAAACCATTAATATCCTTTTAGCATATCTCTGGTTTTAATTGTCGAGTTTCATGGATTAATTTTTAACATATTTATATTTGTGACAGTCAATGCTTGCAATTCTTATTTGGACAAAAGCAGGAAATTCCCTCGCCTCTCTGCATTTCTCTGCGTACCTAACACTTACACTTAGTCATCAAATCTATATGTACTTTCAGCGTTCCTCTTTCAAAACATATTGACATTGATTTGCAATCTATTTTAGCATATTGCAATTAAGCTGACCTTGTCGGTAATAATAATAACAAGTGTTAAAACCAAACTCATCACTCCTAACTTTGTCGTTATGAAATTGGTGCTTTCATTTATGGCTGTTGTGAATATAAAATGGTCCTTATGAATAATAGTTTTTTAATCACCCAAATCAATGATTTCATTGTGTTACTTTTATTGCAAAGACGAGTTAAATTCTCACAATTATTGAGCTATTTACCAATTTTCATTAGTTGAACTGTTATGATATACTGTGTATCCTTGCATTGTGTTTAAGAATCTTGCATAAACTGCTAAACCTATGAAAATAAAGAATAATGATTCATTAGGACATGAATGGCGTTTGGCAAGAAATAGAAATGATCTATGATTATTTCAAAAAGTAATTACCCTCTTGTAAGTCCTTACTGCTGTCACGCCCTTAGTGGTGAAAGTGGCCTAAGAAAAATGAATAGGTATATAGGAATTTTATAGGAACAAAATTTTTTGTGGATTTTAATTCTCAGAAAGCGAATCCTAAAACATTATTTGCAATCAAAACTAACCTTCATCTCGTCATCGGAAAATTCCCGAACGGTAGTAGCTTCATCAGGATCGATCCTTTGAGTTTGGATAAGCTTATTTCCATCCTGAACTATAACTGTCTGGAAGTTTCAAAAGCACATTATGTGTTTTTTTTTTCATATATTTAATATGCTGTAGCTCTATTTTACTAATTTCTAACTCTTAATCCATTTACCTTTGAAGTCCGCCCATCTGCAGTTTCCTGTGACATAGTAGATGAGTAAAACTTAATGCATGGCAGATCTAATCGATTGCACAAAAATTCATGAAATGTTATGAAAAGTTTGCTTACCTCATCAAACTCTTCGCCGAGTTTAAAAGTAATGGACGTGTTTTTGAAAATTGAAAACGTCTTCAACGTGTACACTCCATTCTCCTCCGTTATTTCAAGCGTCGGTTTTGCAGCAGCTGCAACAGCCCGCTTTGCAACGTTGACACCTTAAAAAATACAGTCTCTTATTTAAATATTGATTACAAAGCTTATTAATACGACCTAAATTTCAAAGAATCACTTTGCCCCAAACTTTTGAAAGATTCGTAATATTTACCTGCGGCTTTCAGGTATTCGTCGAAATTCTCCGACTTTACCATCTCAAACTTTCCCGTGATTGACATGATGCAAATTTGTAAAATTCAAACTCTCACTCAACACTTATTTAATCGTAACACGATCTATAATCTATACGTTCTCACAGACTTCCGACACACACAACTGGCCAATGTCAAATGGAGGATGCGTGACGGGTGTGACAAGATCAAAGTCAAGATGCTATAATATATCCCAGATTGGGCGTATTATGCAATAATGAATGTAATAACAGTAAAAGTCTTAAATAGTTGGACATCAATATCATATAAAACCTTGCAAAACATGATAAAAAGTGTAATAACAGTTCATCAAAAATGCTATATTCATCCAAGTTAAAGATTAAAATCGTCTCTCTGCGATAATGCAGATGCACCAAAATAAGTATGCACGGATATAAAAATTACATACTATGCTAGCGTTGACTAAAGTTTTGTGGAAGATGACCATTTCCATTCGAGTAGCATCAACACAGCAATACATTTGAACCGAAAGTAAATCTTTGTTCATCTCCTTATACTGCATAATATTTATAAGCATTAATGCACACACCCTAACCCTGCCCAGTTATTCGTTATATTCACTGTTGCCTATATGATGTGAATGAGTATAATAGCACTCGTCAGCATATTTAGGGAAACACTTGCTTTTCCCATTTCCTCTTTAAAAATAATTTGGGGATATATGCATATCACAAGCTCTACATATTATTTGTATATAGCATTTTTTATTGCATATAGTGTGCGTGTAGCGATCAAATGATCCCATCGTTTTTCTTGCTTCAGCATTATTAACACCAATTTAAGTTTAGTTGAACCCTAATTGAGCTCATCAAGGACTGCCTCCAATCCCTACTCTATCTCTCTGCAAACACGTACACTCGTTGTAGGGAGAGAAAAGCATATCATTTCTGGTTTTATCGACATTCACATTCCTAAATATTAAATGATTGCAATGCAGATTCTGGTGGACGAGCTGAATGGACAAAAGCCGAGCGATATATTTCGGAAAGAAAGTTGGTAAAGAACTGCCACAAGTAATAAAATTGTCATTTACAAAAATATTTAATCATCTATCATGGCGATGAAAAGATTTTTTTCATGAGTTTGGACCAAATGCTGACGATGAATGCGGCGTTTAAAGCAATTTATTCCTAATCTAATGATCTGAATTGTCAAAAAGAACATGACTTAAAGCATGCGTAATTGCATCCAAAAGAGTATATCTTATCATTTACTCCCGGTTCTATATGGAACTCATTTGTGTTTCACGAAGGCTTAATATTAGAAAAATATGACGAGTCTCAATTTATGTTACTGAAAACTACCAATGACAAACTTTGTATACGTAACTACCGTAACTCTCAAACCAGAGAAAAATAAAGTGATGAACAAATTTTTCTGTAATTTTTCTCCCAAGCTCTACCAGAGTCGAGATTTCAAACCGGATAATTGATGTATTCATAAGTAATGCCATTTTAAGCCAAAATTGCAGTCAAGCTAATTAACACGAAAATTGTTGCATAATATAGCTTGTAAGCATCATGGTTAAACGTCAACATTGTGGTTATATTATAAGATACAATAAAAATTAGTGCCCATTATTGTTTTATTATTATTCAGAAGCAATCATTATGAGAATATAAAATTACTTAGTAGTTTGTCTACACTACAATATATTTCTATTAAAATAATGCTCGCACTTATTCATTTTCCTTCAAATGGCAAAGTTCAAAGAGACAAATTGAGATAACTCTTCGCTAACTTTCATTACCTGTCCTTTCACCACACATTGGAGCATGTAAAAACGCCACTGAAATTCCAACAAATAATTCCAAACGATGAATACACTTGATTTATAAATCTTCATACAGATTGATTTATTATAAAATATAAATTACCATTGACCATTTTATAGTCATCAAGAACGCAAAGAGTATTTGTGTACTATCCCATCCTATCGGAGTCTTTGTAAAAAATGGAATCTTAACAACGATAATCAAGTAGAATGTACAGGTTGCCAGCATGAGAGCCACTATCATTATGATCAACATAAATCCGTTTCCCAGCTCATTAAACAGTTTCTACAAACGTTTAAATCATTGTTATTCAAAGCCCACCTATGAATTCGAAGCAATCTACTCGTTCATTGTATAATTTGTACATTGTTTCATCCAAACCTTCGTGCACACCATTAGAAAGAGGGCCAAAATCAAGTTTATAACTAACAAATACATAACCATGAGTGCAACAACGTATGGATACGACACTCTTTTCCCACTTGTTTTTGCCCGTTTGGCCTGTAAAGTTTCCAGCGACACAGGGTCTTCATATAATTGGAACTCAATATAATAAATGCTATATTGCTGTAAAAGTGCTGTCATCAGAACAGATATCATGCAATAGCCTGCCATCTGAAAGACAAAAGTTCTCACTAGCGCTTACTCACAAAATTTTCTCTATATAGTTGGAGTTCTGTACAACAAGATGTCGGGCTCATACGCTTTTAAGCTTAACTACTTACTGTTAAAATGGTGATGATAGTTCTACCTATTTGAGGGGAAAGTATTATCATGCATGACTTTCGAACTGACAAATACTTATCGCCATTGCTGTAATTTGCTTACTAACAAGGTTCGTAGCGTCCAACTTCTGAAAAGTAGATACCCGCTAGTCGCGTCCCTTGGACGATTCTGTGGGAGAACATATTATGTAGAGCGGTTTAACATTGGATTGAAAATCATGTTAAGTTCCTGACTATTAAATGGTAATTCGTGCTTACGCGATCATAAAAAATATTAGGAGGTTTTGCTGATAAATAAAGTCATGCAATTGAGCACTGAAAAAATAAATATCAGAAATTCAGAAATTACATTGTAAATATTTCAAGGCAATTCATATTATCGAGATTCGTTCAGCTCAATTCTTACTATTCTTTTTGATAATATAACATCAACAAAGAGGGCATTCTCAGTAGAACCTCCAGACTCAGAATTTTAGCCATAAAGTGTCGCCGGACTTTCTGATCATTCTTTAATTTGTCGCTAACTTCATATTGTTTTTCGATACACTACACATAAAGGAGTATTTTTCTAATACTGTTTATAATCGACAATGGTAGTATAAATTGCATCATTGACATTGGCCATATATCGTTACCTGGCACATTTCAGTGTGAGCTCGTCTTTTTTTGAACTGGTTCATAACTTCGTGCTGAACTTCAATCGCTGCTACGCGTCCATCTTCACTCATAACCACCCGGGAACCATATCGATCTAGCTCAATTCTATCTTCTTCAGTGAAGGGGACTTTGGTCAGGTCAACTTGACCTCCTTCATCAGAATCGTACATTTTAATGGGAATACTGAAAAATTTAAGCTTTTCGTGTTCCTTCTGTCGTGCAAGCTTATTTTCTAATTCATACAGAGATGGTGCTGTTTTGGTAGGATGTATTTCCAATTTTTGAGGAACTGCAGCATATTCAGTGGTAGCATCCTTGAAGGTATACGTCGGACCACTCCTTACGGGTAAATCAGCAACGGATCTTCGTCGGTCTTTTCTAATCTGCCTATGTTTTCGTTTTTTACCTGCAGGAGATCCTCCAGGAGAACGCCCAGATTCTGAGTCTTCACTATTCGGCTTAGATGAAGAAGGAGACTTTGTCGGTGCTTTTTTCTTTCCTTTACCTTTCATGTTTTTGTGAGAATCTGAATTTGTTCGAATGCGAACTTTTCATGAATTTTATGTCCAAGTGTGTAATATTTTGAAAGACAATGAATTCAAGTATGTGGCTCATGATATGTTTAGATCATCCGATTTTTTGTCTTTTTCTATTATGCAAATACGATGTTTCGAAATAGCATAAAGTACCTGGACAACTTTAGTTTTCTATTTAGTTAAGAAGAAGATACTTGTGCAACTAAAATGTAATCAAAAGTATCATCCATATTGGCAATATATCAAACCCAAGCAAGTAACTGGATGTGTTTAATGCTTTCGTTTTCTGGTCTTTGCTTATGTCCCAATAAATTTAATTGCACATTTATGAAGATTTTCCGCGAAATTCTTATACAACAGAATGTACGAAACACTAAGATACAATGTTTTAACTTTCATTTAAAAAGTTAGTGTTCTTTTAGTAAAAATTAGTTGAAACTGTACATGCTATCAAACGATAATATTGTATAGTTGGAAATATAGATCTATTAGCTTACACATTCAAAAAATGCTGCCCCACTTTCCAAATAAAAATCCTTGAAAATCGAAAACAAATTAACCCACCCAGCTGAAACTTTCATTATAATTTACGTAAAACGCATTACTATTTGACCCAATACGACCAATATATCACCCTTAAGTCATTATTTGTTGTACGGTTCTTTTCCACATATCACTTGTCATTTTTATTTTATGCATTTTATTGGGTCGAATTCCCGTTTAAAGAAAGTAGCGTTAACCTTGGCTATTCAGAGAAATTATTGCTAACCGTACTAACACCTCCTCTTATGAATGATCTCCTCACCAAGAAAAAAACAAGAATTCACCCAATTTTCTCCAAAACTGCTGTAAAAATTATGGCATGATAAAGTCATATAAAAGGAACAGGACATCAACCAGAAAACGTTAAAATACACATCATTTGTACAAATTACGACCTTTTCTTGGAGCATTATTTCATGCTATATAAACGGATACACAATCAACGAGCCTGAAACTAAAATAGCATGCACCCATCTAGCAAATGATCTCTTACTTCAAAATGCATTTGAACTCAAAAAGAGATGACTAGTCAAATATCATTGCTATTTGATGAATAAGTGCAATAAAAGTGGTAATAATCGTGTCCCACTTACACAATAATAATGGTAGTAAGATCACTTCAAGGGTCATTTTTGCTGAACAACAAGGGTCTTTCTATGCAAGTCGTCAGATTTAGATACAGCTCATATATTTATGTAAGCGTGTGTTCATAGGCATATTTTACATTGTAGGCGTAGGTTGGACAAAATAAGGTTTACAGTTTTTACTACATGTGTCACCCATCGCATGCTATACATATTTATAGATGGATATTCTGCTTGTTGAATGCACACATTGAATACAAAATCAAAATCTCCAGCAAGTGCCAAGGTCCAACCTAGTGTAATCTTGTAACAATTGAGGATCAGTTTTGGTTGTAAAAATGATTGGGTCAGTAGTAAGTTCAAGTTTATTCTTTCAGCACTGTCCAGTTATATCCCAACAAAAATATATGTAGGATTACGGATTGTTTATTACCTGCGTTTTACCCACCCCACCCACACACACACCATGGCAGTGGTCAGATGAAAAAGAACACGCATGTTTTCCATCCTCCTTGCCAATAGTTTGAAATCTATATTATTATCTCATGTATTTAAAGTATTTTTCCCAAAAATAGCAATAAAAGACATTTTACAATAATAACGTTATTCAGACGTGACCGTCATTTAGCTGTAAAGTGGCCAATAGATAACTACAAGATGAACGTCTTCTACATGCCACCCGGCAATCGTTCTTTACCATTTTTGGAGCAATGGAAGTGACCTTCATTATTCCATCTAGTAGTATGCTTACATATTATGGAATTTATTGACAAGTAATCAACGCTACAAGTCAACCATTCATGTTTTGTGTAAAATTCCAACCTTTAATTTATATGCCACCATCACCACAAATAAATTGTCATGAGGCTACACACGTACTTCAATGTATGGACAATTTTTGGTATTGCATAAGAGTTACATATATGCGTATGTAGAGTGTTGAGATAGAGGTACATCTTGACTAGAGCTCAAAATGAAATGTCACAAAAAGATATATTTTTAAATATTATTTGTATGCGCTCAACACTATGTATGCCAAACGCAATTCGACACGGCATTTACGCATCCGATGTTTCTATTGAATAAGAAAAGGGAGATGTAATAATATGGCTTGCTTCTGGGTGTTACCTCACACCTCAGCTAAGCTACACATAAACAATAGACGCACAGCGTGCTGAATGAGGACCCTTTGGAGATTGGATTTGGAAATCTAGTGGGCTTTATTGTTCGTAGCACAGGTTATATCTGTTGTGTTAGCTAAGAACATGAAACAACCA
>JAQIXX010003949.1:0-17749 GCA_034700605.1 Willowsia nigromaculata
AGGGACACATGCATGAAAACAAACACTTAAATTTTGTATTTAATGTTATGCAATTTGTCTCCTAAGTGATTTAAATAATGTAACTATTAAATTATTTCACTTGAATAAATTTGGCAATATCAATATCAATATCAATATCATTATGTCTCCCTGATTTTTGCGCTATTCGCCATGAATGCATGAGGACTCCAACAATAGAACAAAGATGACCATATAACGATGATGAGTTACAGTACTGCAGAATAAAATCTATTTTCTCTTATATGTCCACTTACAATACATTCGTTTTTCATTTTCTTTTCAGTAACTAACGGACCGATTTATGTATGTATGTTTTCGGTCTACTGTTTGTTCCTATTTTTTAGTTTTGCTTCTATTGTATGATATGACCTGCTATCTAAAGATTATGCGGATATATTGACAAAAAGGTACAATTTATATGAATCTACTCTTCTTCTAGCAAAGGAAAAAAGGTAGCATCTCTTTGGTTAGTTACCTCGTCTATTTCTTTCCCCACACGTAAAAACTCCTCATAACAATAATAAAAAGAAAAGGGGAAAAGTCAAACCTGTTTCGTATATGAAGACGACGACTGACTACATTATATATTTGTTGCGAGAGCGCGGCTTCTCTTTTCCCTCATTTTTCCTTTTGTGCGAGCAAAATGTATAAAGCAACCAAGAGACCTCATATAGTGTCCGATAATACATATCTTTGAATGAAATTCATTAGCTTTTCCTCCTCCTGTGTTGTTGTGTAGTATTCCAATACGATGCCGGAACCTTTTTTCCTTCTTTCTGGTCGCAACAGAGAAAGCAAAGAGAAACGTGAAGGAGAAAGAAAATTGATGACTTTCATATAATATATGTCTTCTTTGGTGAAACATACATTTTACACGGGGTGACGTATAATAATACAGAAAAGGAACATTAGTGCTAACTTAACTAACCATACAGAAAAGGAATGTGCTGGTGGCATGGTGGAGGCTTGAAGCTAAAAGAAATGTGCCTCTTTGCTAGTAGCGTAGCAGGAGCAGTAAATAGAAGTAGATTACATATATCACTTTTTGGGACGTTCCTGGTCTCACCCACTCGTTCATCGTTGTTCTTTAGTATTTTCTCAAAACGTATAAATATATCTCTTCTCTTGATAAAATGGGGAATAAATGTAGGAAAAGGAAAAAGAAATAACACCAAAAATCCACCCACCAAGCAGAGAAAGCAGGGGAGGCGAAGGAAACTCGTGGCGCTTATATTATGTAATACCATGTCCTCTTCGTCTTCTTGCAGAGCAGATGAACGGGTTGGTTAAGCTCTCCAGGGTTATTTGTATGTCCCTACAGACTGGAAACCACTCTGCCTTTTTGCGTATTCGTAGGTATGTTTCATTTGCCATGAATTTTAAGGGAAAAAACTGGAAATCTATCTACTATATAGCTCACCTGTCTACCTGCCTCTTTCACTGAAAAGTTGTATATATTTAACAAATCTCCTACTGTCTTGAGCTTCTTATTTTTTAAATATTGGTGTACACATACCCATAAAGAAACGCAGAACTTTATTTAGAAACGAGTAAAAGGAAGGGGAAAGTAATGGAAAGTCATTGAAGTCTGAAGATCATTTTTTTATCAAAGCCTTATATTTCCTAATTTGTCGTTTTATAATGATGATCTGAAGTTTTAGCAAGTAGATGTATTCCACACTCAAGTCAATGCTCCGTGGGAAGACTGTAGAGCGTTCAGGAACATTGGAGTGTATGGGGTGGACTAGGTAGTGCTTAAACTCAATTTTTCCAAGACTTCACGAAATTGTAGTAAGCTACTATGAACCATTATGTTTTGGTCTCTGAAGCTAGCACTATGAGACCTGGAGTCTTACTCGGAGTCAGTGTGGGTGACCTAGGTTCACGTTTTTGTGCACCATCATGAGCACATTTTGCGGCTGTACCTTCTGCTTTTGCGTCTGCTCATACGGAAATGCACTTTCACTGTCGGAAAGCCAATAAGTTAAATGAGGCTCGAAAAAATGTTTGGTCTTTCGTAAATTATTTATGAGGATGTGTCCAGAGTTGGGAAAGCACACTGATTTCTCATGAAATAGATTTATAGCAAACAATTTTCAAGTTTTATTGAAGAAAAAGTGATTTATAACATACGTTTACCTAATAATATAACATAAATTCGTACCTTTACGTGCGTGACTTTTATATGTGCACGCTACAAAGTAACATAATAGGCATGTATTCAATGTAATGCTTAAAATAGTTGCTCTCCAATTGAAGTTACTCTTACAAATTTTCTTTCTAAAACAACTTAGCTTATACATTCAATAAAGGCAAGTACATAGTTTAAAATTCAAATTCAAAAACCTTACAAGGCAGTTGCTATCATATCATTTCTTGAAAAATTGAGCCAAACGCACAAGGTTTGTTTTAACAGTTTTCTTTATCTTCTTTAAGCCTGTTGTATCACCATGTGGGTCTACTTCGCACGAGTTTTCCTCTAAATTGCAATAGCCAGAGGTGCATGACTCATCATAGCTTCCAGACTCTAAAGGATCGGTTACACAAGGATATTTTTCGCCTCCGCGACACTGACCGTCATTGTTTGGAATCAAGAAGCATGTACTTTTTCTGTCAGAGTGGCGTTCACAATTGGTTCGAAATCCGCATGTACAATGTTTGAGTTCCAAGTTACCAAGAAGTATTAGTTCTTCTTCTGATAAGAGTTCTTGATCATCGTCGGATCCCCAATTCACTGCAACATGTCGACAAATCTCATGGTTTTCGGCTGTACAAGTACCAACAAGATGATGTGGACTATTTTCTATAAATAAAAGTTAAACTTGCAAGTTATCGGTATGCATTTTTTTAAAGCCAAAGTCCACACAACTCCCGACAAACTTATTAATTTTATTTCGTACCACACGGCTTGCCGAAAGTCGGAGAAACTCCTCTATACAATTCTGCATTGCTGAGGTCTAGTTGTGCCCTGCGAAATGCTCCATATTTTGGGATGGACAACGATAGTTTTGAAATAGCCTCCTTCAACTTGTTATTCAAAAATACTACTTTATACAGTCCAGGTGATTTTGCCCAATTTTCAACAGAGTCGTTGTATTTATCTGGGACTTTTAAATGTCTTTCGAATATCTCTTTCACGACTTCTGCCATATCGTAGGCATATAGACCAAGCTTCCTGGAAACATTTTCCTTTTTTGTACGATTATCATTCAGAAGACGCATCGCGGAGATTGTGAAGTTTGAGATTGTTTCATTCATTACGCCAGAATCCATAACTTGTTTAAAGTGTTCAAATTCGATTTTCAGATTCTTTACAAGATTTTGAACCAATAAAATAGTCTCGTTTTTTCGTGTATTCGCCAAAATAGATCCGTAGTTCTTCAGTAAAAAATCCAATTCTCGCAAAAGTAGTTTTGAATTTTCATTAACATATACGAACAACTTTGTGGCTATCAGCTCCTTTAAAATATTCTTCACACTTTTAACTCTACAGATATATGAAATCTCATGAATTTGGCCAATCAACCTTGCCACGTCCAAGTGAATTGTCTTGGTTCGTTCCGAGCACCCATGTATAATTATACTTTCTGCTTGATCAGCTTTGGCAAGATGGAGCATATCTAAATTGTCCATTGCATCCTTGCAATCGGTAAGTAGAGTTTTAAACTCTCGGAGTAGTACTTGCTTTTCCTTCCTATATTCCAAAGCGCATGCATTCGTAGGCGAGTTCCGTCCTAATCGAAATCCGTAGGATTCTTTGATGACGTTCATCATATCTTCAAATATGCCTAAATCACCCTCAATTTTCTTAATCAAGCTGGAATTAGTCAATAGAGCTTCCGCCGATTTCAGATTTGTCATGCTCACAGCTAAAGTCAAAAAGTCAGTGAGTCCACCCTTTAACGCTTCATGGTTCGCAGCAGAATGTTTTGGGGTGGTGAGTGCTTCTGGGGACGAGGTAGAAGTTGATAGCATTCCAGTACCAATGGCAAACGTAAAGTGAGAGCTTATCAGGAAATAAGCTAGCAGAAGCATTGAAAGGCTTCTAGAGGGCCTTACAAGACCCAAAGTGTGCAAAACTTTGTTTTTGTGCATTTTAATTGGTGCAAGTACTGAGTCGGGTGACGCGGTTTCGTGTTCCGAATAAAGCAATTTGAGCAGTTAAATATTATTGCCTTCATCCAGCTCAAAATTTTTATACCTGTTTTTTTTCTTCAAAAATTGGACACAAAAACTTATCCATGGGAATCTTGATCAGATCTGTGGTCAAATTACAATCAAGCCGAGTCCATTACCAGTCGCCTCTAAAACATGAATCTTCACAAATGCAATTTCATATTATTCATGTCCCCTTTGCCTTTTCGACTGCTTTTGACTACATTACATGCAAATTAAAAACATGGTAAGGATGTAGGAGATACACTTGTTTGTGTCCAGTATTTGCTTACAAATGCTGCAAATTTAATTTTTCTTTAGAAAATCATTAGCATTAGTTTACACTTGCATTTTAAACTTAATCAAAATATCCATATCCAGCACACAACACCCAATAACACAGTCTATTTGCTGTTCCAACAACTATATATTTTTGTACCAAAATAAACAAAGTACGGTCCACGTGAACTTTTAGCAGCTCGACATCAATCAAAACAACAAAAACCGCAGAGTTAGAGTATATACACTAGCATGCCATGTACCCCTAACGAGCTAATGTCTGTCTTCACTATACCTGTCGTAATATCTTTCATCGTACTTTGTCAATGGCCGTCTCCGTACCTGGTAGCGCTCGGCAATATGTACACATTGGTTCCGAAATCTCATACAACTAGAGAGTAACAACAGCAGCGCCCAGGGAATGCCGTATAATAAGCGCTTGTTCAAACCAACGCGAAAAGGTAGCAAGTAGAGAGAACTCACAACAATAGAAAAAGGAAAGTGATTTTTCTATTAGGAACGCGCATTGTAGAAATGTTAGATCTTATATAGAGAATACTAGAGGAACATGTACTTTCGTATGACATGGCATGTGGCGTGTTTTCTCCGCGACTCATTCTCCCTCTCTTTTTAGAAAGGAAAAAATAGACATTACATTAGACTGTTGTAAGGTTTCCAGAAAAAAAGAAGTCCTAAACCTTCCTCTATTTTACCTGTCGTTTTTATGGAAAGAAAAATTGTATAGAAATAGATATTATGAAAGAAACCATCACGAGAAAAAGGATTGGAGAAACCGTATTTTTTCATTTTGTTCTCCGCTTACGCAATGTAATAGCCTTGCACTCGAATGTTGCTAGTGAGGGAAGAGGACATTAATGTTAACTGCTCAGCTTTCCAAGTACAACCGACACCGTTGCGCACATACACACCTTATTTTGATCAGAGAAGCAGGGAATTGGTATATGATTTTTTCTATTGGAGGAGCAGCAGTTGTACGGATGTTGTAAGAAAAGAGGAAAATAGCTGTAAGATTTACTTCTGCACGAGAGGTCATTCACGACGAATCTCGTTGCGATATTGCTTGTTTTCCCATTGCTTCTACTTTGCTCCACGCGCTCATTCTATGTCAAAATAGAGTTGTTTTATTGTATTTCGACCTTCCTCTCTTCTTCTGTTTCCTCATTCACCATGACTGGCTCTGCAGATATCTGTATATGAAGAAGAAAACAAGCAAAATTGAACAAAAATGTTCTACTCGAAACAGACGCAAGAAAGTAGGAAAAAAGGTAAGAGGAGAAAGGCTAGAGTCGAAATACGAACTGATAGAGAGACATTCAAATGTATATACGCAATGCAATTGTTTGGTGATGTGATGATATTGCATTGCATTATTTCATGGCGTGTGTGGTGGTAACCGAGAGTAGAGAGTATGACGATGGTCTCGTGCCAGTTGAACAATTTAGACAGTAACAACGGAAAGGCTTGATACTTTAATAGTAGTCGTGTCGGAGAGAACCACACTGCCATGCTGCCACCACCCCCACCACACAGTACCACCTTGTTCGTATACCGTATCCAAAGTACAGCAGGCAGAAAGAAAGCCAAGCCAATAGAATAGATGAGCAAGCAATAAAGTTTCGAGAGTACACTTTTTAAGTGCGATATAACAATATTGAAAGAGAGAGAGAAAAAAAAAGTCGGAAAAGAAAACATTTTTTACAATATTTTTTTGCTGCTTTTTGTGCTCTTATCTTATTTTCAATGCTGCCATTACTATGTAGCTTAGCTTGACTTAAATTGCAATCTAACTGGACGACGAGGCGGAGGATAAATAAAAAGAGAAAGTTGGATAGAGTTAAAAGTTGGCTTGTATGTACTTTGCTTTCATGCTACGCACGTGCTCGCGTTTAGCCAAGGGGAAAAATGCGGAGGAGGGACGGAGAAATGAACGGAGGATAAGTTAGAAGGGAAAAGAAAATGAATTGGGTACTTGTCCAAGAAGAGAAATTGAAGGAGCAAGTGAACAAGTTCGTTCAAGATGAAATAGTAGTGTAGTAAGTAGCAGAATTGAACAATTTTCTGTAGAGTCTTTCTTCGTGAGCCGAGTCAAGTGGTAATTTAATGAGTTGGATGGAGTGAGCCAGCAGCCAAAATATCATACACAACAATATGTCCTCTAAATTAATTTTTTTTTCTTTTGGTATTATTAATTTCATTTGTGCTGCCAAGTCTGTAGTAATCGTAATAGGGTGTATTCAGAGCTGCGGAAGTTTTGGGTAGGTACATTCAAGAGACTAAGCGAACCTGTGGATGAAGTCAAGGCAAATGCTTTCTCCAAAATCACTATCACGTTCGTAAATTATGGAAATGGCTTGTTACTTGATGATGATTTAAATTTTTATCCGTGTACTAGTAGCAGAGACGTGCAAAATTCTAATAAAACGCAGTATACTCATGAGTTGTTATATTAGATTATAAGGTACTCTTCGTTTTTAGAAATATTCACTGGAAGGATCA
Organism: Willowsia nigromaculata; assembly: GCA_034700605.1. Lineage (NCBI taxonomy): Eukaryota > Metazoa > Arthropoda > Collembola > Entomobryomorpha > Entomobryidae > Willowsia > Willowsia nigromaculata. The sequence continues at coordinate 6,973 of JAQIXX010003949.1, forward strand.
ACTTTGTGTACTTGAAAACTGTACGCATGTTTTTATTGTGAACGAATTAGGGTATTATAAAGCCATAAAGGGCTTGTAAGCCCATTGAGTTTTACAGGTAGGTATCTACTAAACACTATACTACATAAAATACAATTATTTATCTTTTTACAGAAATGAAGAGAGTGGATAAGATGTGAAATATTGAGATTTGAGATTGAAATGACCAGTTTTATTAAAATGTAAATAAAAATATTCAACAAAGTAAGGAACTACAACAGGCCAACTTTTTAATTTGATGGATTTCTCAAATGCATAAGCGTTTCCATAATATTATGAGCATTTCCCATTTTTACCTCTTTCACTTGTGTATGAATTGAGATATCTTCAGAAATTGTAAAATATTATGTATGCACCAAACCAAACAACACACAATACTAATCATTAGTTAAGTTGGTAATGTGATGCTTGTTATGTTTTTTCTAACTATCCATGTGTGTGATCGTTCATCATAAAATTACATTTACAAATGCGGGGTCTTGAAAATTCAAATGCCCCGTCTATTATCTAGTGTCTTCTATTTGATCATTGAATACCAGAGCCAACCTTAGGATTTTTTCTGCTCTACTAATTCCGCAATTTGCTTGTATTGTGTGTCGTATTCTCAATGCACGTTAAATAAATTGCTCTGAAAATAGGGATACATTCTCGATTCTTGAAATAGCATAGCGAGAGAGACATTAATGGGCGTCTATATAACTGGCAGGAAAGGGTTAGAGGTATCAAGTTTCATTAGTAGTTGGTACTTTGTAACTTTATCCCTTGAACTGTGACCACCGTCACAACCATTAATTTTGTTTTTATTCCACCACTAATCATTCTGATGACCTATGACATGTGCTATGCTTAAGTCCACTACTCATTGCGTGGGTTCTGTATAGTTGGCGCCTACATGGTTTCTTTCACGAGGTAATTATAAAAGTCTGATACAGGTTGGTATTGCTGTTTTCAGAAGTTGGTTTGGGTTGGTTCGTTACTTTATATCCTATTGTATTATTACTACGATACCTAATTAAACCGAAATGACCCAACCAAAGGAAATACGAGAATGGAACATTCTACTCGCAGCTTCAGATTCAGTTTGGGTTATGTAATTTAACAAGTACTTATGGCGTCCCTTGTGCTAGTATAAAACCTGTGAAATTAAGCAATAAGCAATCCCTAAGAATGCATCATCCAGTGCATTATACAAATGAAAAGCTCAACACACAAAAACGAAGCAACAAGGCTACAATTTTTACAATCGTAAAGTAATCTCTAATAAATAAATTGCCCTCCCGAAACATACCACATAATTATAGTATTGTTGTAGCTACAAGCAAGTGAACTTTTTGCTGTTCAGTTCACTGCAGTGGTAGGGTCAAGACAATTTTATTTCTCTAGTTTCATTCTCTAATACTACGATTTGTAGTATGGATTTAAATATAACATCTAATTCGTTAATTTTCTTGTCTACCTCCCTTTTCATTTCTAATTTATATTTTAGACTCCTTTATTTTACGTACTGCAACTACGATAGCTTTACGAGAGACGTTCAAAGCAATAGGCAGTAATATGAAAGAAGCGGTTGATAAATCTGCTAATGAATGTAGAATAATATCTTATGGTTAGTTTTCAAGTACAATTCTGTAAATCGAGCTTAGATTTCATGGCTTAGAGGTCGAAAAGCTGCATTAATTGATTGTGGTTCTTATTATTGAACGAAGACTCAATCAGTTTCAGTATGTACATCCACTATACTTTTAAAAATTATGGATGTACATTTATGCTCTTTGTACATTCATAAATATTATATTATGCTTGTGGTAGATATGTATTTAGTATTCGATTATGTGAATTTAATTTATCCGTTTGAAATGCACCATTCATGCTTCCTGGAGCAAATTTCGTATCTTTAAAAGCTTCAGACATATAGGTACTCCAATTATTTCCAGCATTTTTGAGCATACTGCAAAATCAACCGTTAAAATTTATGATATCGCCAAAAATATCGCATTGCAGACTAGAATATGCTCAAAGATTTTTGCTACCACACTATACATAAGGAGACAGACGGAATATTGAAGTAGGTACTTAACCTGGTCGCAGCACAAAAGTTATGAAAAATCTCTGATCGTGGTCCCGCGGCGCCAGCAGAAGAGTTCACTAGTTACTCTTTACGGCTAATGGCAAATAATCTGCATTATTAGGATTGGTGGTCTCCTTGTTATATTTATATGTATTCATGAGTAACATTATATAGGCAAGTGTGGGATGAATATTTTCGTAGCGTTTTTTCTTACTACAACTTTCTCTTTTTGGTTTTAATGGGGAGTTATCATTAAACATTGTATTCACTTTCGCATTCTTCTTTGCACCACCCTTTTCCAGTGAAGTTTTTGGTAAGTCAGGAAAAAGCTAGCCATAAATGTAACGAAAATAAACTTTAAGACGAAAGGAAGCAAAAAATTATTTGTTCTTACTCGTCCTAGCACAATTTTCATAAAAAACAATGTTGGCACTACTACGCCATCTCGGCTTATCCTGTATTCTGAACTCACTGACTAAACTTTTTTTTCGTCTGACGCCACCATATACATACCTATACAGTTTCTTATAATATCTGATCTGTCGCCATCAATACTGTATAGTTGGAATGGTAGTTCCTTATATATTTACAGGGAAAAAAACTAGCATTATTCTTCGTCCGTGTTTCATAGACTATTATATTCGACCCATAAACATACAAAAAACCGTCCATATCACTGCAATGACCAATATATATAATATATTACAGTAGGTCTTTTAGAAATATAGTATACTCCCCGATGAAAAAATCTCTTATCGTCTCCGTCATATGAGTATATTTCATCGAAATTTTTGGCACTCTATCTTCACCGTTTTTCCTTACTGCTGTCGTTTTTATGTATTACTTAATACTAACAATAATATTATCAATAATAACAAAAAAGCAATTGCATCTTCAGCGCCAACCCCATACTAACAAAACAACAATAACAACAAAGGCAACTTCATAGTTGATAGTAAACAGTACACGACTACACACACAGCAAGTAGAGTTAAGTGGCTTTTTCTTGGCTTGCTGGTAGTGGAGAATAGAGAATATCTTCCGAAATAATACGTTTTCATCATAGGACCACCAACAGAGCCCTCGATTCAATCTGCTTAAGTATTATTTTTATTCTTTTATCCTAGAATTTCGTCTGACACGAAAGTGCCTACAAAGAAAGATGAACATACATAGCAAGAAATGAAAGTTCATTGTGATTTGAGATTCTCTAGCTGGACATTTGCACTGATTTTTAGCTATGGTGGGGGTAATAGAACACTTGAAATATAAAGCGACTAAAAAGACCAATAGCAGCACATAGAACACAATATCATGTAGATTTCGTTACTCTTTTTCAGTTGAAATATTGGACTCCTAAATTTGCCTGAATACAGACAAAACATTAACAAGTAACATTATAGCTACTCCATATAGCTTTATAGAATAATGTTTCGCCAATAAAACAACATGCCTAACTAACAAGTAGTTCTCTCTTTGCAGAATTCACAATCTAGCCAGAAAAAGCTAGAAACTGCATAAACGTTCTTCATGTTCATCTTTACTCTCTTGTTATTCATATTTCTTAGTTGGGTTACTGTCAAGGAGTATATAGTGCTGTTATGTATTGATTTTGAAACACTTTTTCCTATTTTTTGTTAAGTGAAGTAGATCCATTTTCTTGTCTTATCTATTATCGTGGTGTGTGTTCTACTAGACGTGCGTTATGTAGCTTTCGCAATTTCAAGCAAAGTGGACTACATTGATCGCATCTTAACACACAATAAGCCACATATTTATTTAAAACATGCAGTCAGTCACAGAGACGTATTTATTATTATTGGTATTATTATTGTATAGACGTAATAATACTATCCTTCAAATGCTACAGCAGGGAAGATATTATCCTGACTTTTTTGTATAAACTATTATTATTGATCTCCTCATGGGCATCGAAGTTTTCTTGGCATTACTATTTTGTAAAAACACAAAAGACTATAAATGCATCAATAATGTGTATACTACCCTAAATCTTTTTTGTCAAGCCTAAACTACTTACAACGTAATGTGGAATAAATGAATGGATTGATGTTGCCTGACAGGACTTGATGTATTGGGTGAAGAATGAACGTTGTTAGACGAGAGACGAGATCCATTGCCTACTAATACAGACAAAAAAAAGAAAGCAGACAAGAGAGAAAGAGAAAGTTATGCATCAAGAGAGTAGTGGGGAGGGCAAAGTAAAGAATGCATTATTATAGCAGGACAGATTATACATTACAAGCAGCATTTCTCATTTCGTTAACGTTCATACAACTTTGCGCTGTTGTAAAAGTATTTTACCGTAACACTAAATATCTTTACTACTAGCCTGGAAACTGCTATAAAGTACCACGATTTTTGTACATCGTTCTTTAAAAAACGTAAGGAGGATTATGTAAGGTCGTTTGCAGCTGTGTATTTAAGCTGTGCGTTTAAGTAGAAACCTTTTCTTGTGAATTTTGCTCAACGTCTCTATTCATGACACTGTAAAGCTTATACTCATAGATAACAAACAATTATAATGCGCTTTGTATATTAGTCTTTACATTTGACTTTGGAACATGTTTTGATTATGCCGTTTTTTTAGAGATCGCATATCAGTCCTACTATGTACTGTTTGCATACATGTCGTGTACTTGAGCGAATATGTTTCTGTTTTGAAAGCAACGATATAAACGAAGGCGGTGACGGGCGGACGGAAAGAGGAAGATGTATTACTTCACTCAAACGAAAGAGAAAAGTATGCTTGGAAAGCTTTAATGTATGTAATTTATTTATATGCATGTTTTATATCTATATCTTATAGCAAAGATTTACATAACTGTTTATAGGAAAGAGATAGACTGGATGAATGCAATTATCTGTTGTATACACATCACAGAGAGTGCAATAATGTTTGTATTTACTTTACGGAATACCATTACCAAAAAGTGAGCATAATATAAGCTTGATGTTTACTTGCAAGTAAATTGCTCCTTTCTGCGGCGACGATGCTCCACACTAAAACTTTGTGCACATGTTACAATCGCTGGGAAAGATTAGTGTGGGCACGGCAGACAATGCAGTGAAAGGTCAGAGATTTACTGCAACTGTTTTTCTGCTGCAAAACACAACATCAGAGTGTGGATTCAGACAGTAACAAGCGAAAGCTAAAAAGTAAAATATATAGCTGTCGAGGTTAATTATTATTACTAGAATGAATTGCTGTTGTGAATATAAGTGACATACACACACACAAAGTGCAACATCATCATTGCTTTTATAAATAGATGTATGTAAATATAATTGCAAGATGAATGGGGTGAAAGTCTGTGCGCGTGCAAAACAGTAAAGTAGATGTGTTTGGATTAGAGTAACCCAAAATATACACGTACTCACCGCAAACATTTTATTTTGTGCACTCCTCCACACATTTTATACCTTTTTGTTAGCCTTTCACCTTTACTCAAGAAGCTACAAGCTCAGTTGTTGTTTAACTGTGAATATTATCTGGTTCTCTCTTCTGCATATCAGAATGCTATTTTCTTGCTGCCTCATACAAATATTTGAAATACATTGGTAGTCTTTTTGGAGGGTGTGATGTAGGTTCACTTCCAGCTTACTACAAAATCCTTTGGTAAATCAGGCCTTTTCATATATTGCTTTTACTTTTCACAATATTCTTCCAGCTTCGTGAGGAAACAACGACTCGGAGATAGAGAAGAAAGTGTTTATAAATATGAAAGTGGAATTGATCTTTCTAAATCCATCCATCCATTCTAAAACTCAGCAGTGAGCCATCCCCACCATAGTCTACATTGTTTTGCCTTATTACAGTGTAGTTATTCAGCAATAATATATGATATAGTTCATGGTGGAGGCAAACAGTGCTTTCTGTGTGATGTCGGATGTTGTAGTGAGGTGGCGAGAGGAAGGGTAATCTGCAGTGTGCTATGTACACACACACATACCACACACTTCACTTTTCACGAACATTTCATATGGAAAGGGAGCTGAGTGTTAAAGAGAACATGTACTACGTTGATACAGGAAAGATATTTCTGAAGATTTTGGAAAATCTTGACTGCCTTCTTTCCCTTCTAGTGATACTGCTACTAAGATGACGATCAAATACATCTTAACTTTCTTGTTTGTTCATCATGAAATCATTGACACTTAAAATTAGCAGCTTAACACAGAGAAACGATTAATTCTATAAATAAACTAAACAGAGACATTCTGGAGAAATGTATATCCATCATAGATCAATAATGAGCTTGTCACAATCTAATGTAGCGCGCGACGCCATAAAGATGTTGGACTTGACTACTGATAATGTCTGATAAATAATTCCATTTCCCTAAAAATCAAATCAATATATTTTAAGAATCCGAACTGCTTGGGTTTTCTTACTGTCTCTGAAAAGATAAAGTGTTTTTTGCTTTTGAAACTATCAATTGTTATTGTAAAATGCTTTCACTAAACATCCATAACACAACAATATCGTAAGTTTTCTAAATTAAGGGAGAACATATAAGGTTTGTGCTATTGTATGTTAGAACTTAGTGATTTTCAATTGTTTCTGTTATACTTGTTTTCATTATATAGCTTAAAAGACTCTTACATTCCACAATACATTGCACAACCACCTTTATTTGTTATGTGCATATAAAATTATGTACATCACATCAGTAATAATTTTTTATTGGATTTGTCTGGGCAATACCATTCAGTCAACAATGTACAAAGTGTTTGTTTTTATACTATTTACATAAGCTGCGTGGCTACATTGATGATAATATTTATTCATGGAATTCTTACGTACACGCCACTACACTCCAGTTAGCATATTGCTTTTAATGCCTTTACTCCGAGCAAATCTTGTTTTGTAGTTGCTTGTCTAGGAGTTGAGCACGAAACGGAGAAAGCATTCGTGCTCTCAGTTTGAAAAATCAAATACGGATGCTTGTACTTGCATGACTACATCAGTATAATATGCAAAGCTTGGTGCACAATGTTACAGGGTGCTTTTTTGATGTATCAACAAAGATCAGTGTAGATTCAGAGATTTTAAAAACAAAAAGGGTTAGAGTAAAAGAGTTTACTCAACTCGAGTCACAGAGCGGAAGCGGTTTGTCTTCAAAGTTTGTACATTATTGATGAAAAATACACAAACAAAGTATAATGGAATACAAAATATTGCAAGTAATGTGGGTAGTGTGGGTACTCAGTTTTCCATTCTATTATGTTCTTGCAGATATACTACTAGCAACTCCAAAATGTGTAATCCAAACATTCCAAAAAATTGCTTTATGTAGTTTATAGGACTGATGAAATACATGTATAGAAAGTATGGTATTGAAGCCAGTACTGGTCAATGATTGAGATGGAACTCATTTCATGATGTGATGTGTTTATGATTATATTTTGTAAACGATTCTCAAAAATTTGTAGCTCACAAAAATATAATATCAAGAATTTTTTTCTGTTGTTCTCTTTCAGACGTGCCAACATAAATGCAGCATCAATGGTTGGCCTCGTGTCAGAGGTTACTCAACACTATCACCATCAGGAGCAGAATCACCTTATCATCCTCATCCGGCTCAAGCTATTCTACAAGGTCACCAAGACTTTGAGGAAGTTGAGTGAAAGTACAACACGCCGAGTGCGCCGTAAACGTGGACGACGGGAGGTTAAAATCCGGGCTGAAACGGGTGATTCCATGTTGTGCTGCGGGCGGCGAAAGGTACACGAAAATTTAATTATCTCTTCATTGTATCATCATTTGGTTAACTTTGTTAACTATGTTAACACACTCTATCCATTTACTCGATTAGTCGTTTTTGTGCACCCCTAGTCCTGCATACCCCATCGTTTTCCACGTATTATATGGTCACTTCAGTTTTACTAAAAAGGTTTTATATGCACATCATTCACATGCATCAAAATTACATGCTACCAAGATATCACTGTTTTATACATGCATAGAAATTTCAACAAGAGAAAGTAACTCGTTATATAGCTTTTTTGTTTTGTTCTCTTTTCAATTCGACGCTCTTTCCTGTCGAGTAATAAAAGCCGCGTTGTTTGTGTTTCTGTCAATTTGCATGAATCAAAGGTTAGCGGCGAAAGCGGAACAAGCACACAGTCTCCCAGCAAACTTGTGAAAGCAAACTCGCAGTGCTGATGGACCAATAAATGAAATGGTTTTAAAATGAAAGTAAAAGTATGTGGGAGATTGAATGAGTTAAAAGGAAGGAAGTAGAGAAAGATGAGTTGGCTAAAACAACAGCCACAGACTGACACGTAGTCTCTATATCGTGCTTTCAAGTCTACGCAAAAGACACTCCAAAATTTTATATGAAAGGAAAGTGCACACTGTGCGTGCTTCACACAGAAAAGTCTACATGATGTGATGATTATGTCTTTTCATTTTTCATCGTAACCATCCAAAATGAGTGAATAAAACATCTGCTTGGCTTGTGGTATCTTTCGTCATTGGTGGTATGCATAGTGCGTACTGCGATTCCAAAGTTGTAGCAAGTTAGTAGGAGTGAACCAAACATTTGCATAAATCAGAAACGTCCATTTCACTTTTAATTACTCCCATTACGACATGAAAGTGCTTCTGGCCAGAAAGAGAGAGACACCAAGATAGACTTTTGGAAGGAATATAGACTTTCCTATTATGCAAGGATGTCTCTCTTTTATATCATTGTGTATAATTAGTTATATATATCGAATACACAAGCCCACACACAGAAGTAATATACATGTATAATAATTATTTTGAGGGACTACTATAGAAGTCTTGTAATTACTTCCGTTTACTCCTCTTTGACATCACACGCGCCTACAGAGAGAAGGACACAAAATTAGAGAAATGAACGACAAGCAATAAAGCTAGAGTAAGCAAAAAGCAAAGAAGAATGCGAAACGACTGTATAGTATTATTATTCCTTTTACATTTCACTTTTGCATGTGCGATGCGTGGCTGTGTGCGTGCTTCCTCTTATTCTTTATCTGGAACATGCATAAAATTTTGAAAAGATGAAGAAGCTATGAACCCCTCGGGTAACTTCTCTTCTTCGTCCTCCAGCTCATCTTTTCATAAATGAGCAGCTTCTTCTCGGGTTTAAGACTTTTTGGCAGCAATCTCTGTCCTGTGCCGTTTTCCGTGTAACTTTGTGATGTGGCTTGCTGAGAAAACTACCGACAAAATAGATGAGACAACAACTGGTGGTGTATGTGGTTGCGTTGGACGGAGAGAATTCTACACAGTAGCTTTCTGAAAGTGGTTGGGTAACTCTTGTAATGTCTAGTAAAAAGAAGTGTGGAAAGGTAGTTAGCAGCATCCGGTAGGCATCTTCATCATCATCCTCATCATCATTAATGATTAAATCGGAAAGGGAAGGTACAAGAATGTCTCTCTTCCACAATTACTACATTTTACAATGTACTATGTTGCGGTAAGTATGCCAAGAACAGGCACCTTAGTCACCAACAAAATTTTAGGTGAGAGATGCTACTTCCAGTATCACCTCTTTCTATCAACATCGAATTCAGCAGAAATATGTTTTGCAGGCTAGCACTACACTCAGACTTTCACCCGGATTTTGCTGAATATACATAATAATAGCACAGCGGATTTCTTCTACAGCCAGCAACCAGAGAAGAGTAAAAGTCGTCGTCGCGTGAATAACGTGATATTTCTGAAAACCACGAAAACCAACATTGCTGTATGGGCTGGAGGAGGATTCGTGCAAATGTGTGCTGTTATTGTTTATGAACGAAATCCCCTTGAAAGGAAAACGATGAGGCGACTCGATTAGGAACATTTCCGGTTGTGAAACTGCTTGTACTTTTGCTGACATCCACAAAATTCTTCCCTGGGTGTATAGCGTAAACTCGAAAATTACAGTAGTCTGTTCATAAGTACAAGAGCCTTGCCATAATAATTTCTAAAACAATGGTTCATCGAACGGATAGAAACGAGAGGGAAACGAGCTAGATCTGGAGGTGACAAGCAACTATAAAAGAAATGAACAAATCATCACGGATTCAAACTCAACCGACCGTGTCGTTTTGTTGTGCACTTGGAGTCTCCACATTTTCAATCTTTTGTTATCATTTCGAATAGAAGTTTGAAGTTTTGTAAGCTGTCCGCTGGTGAAAGCATGTTAGCTAGCAAATGTTTGATAAAACATACACATTACATTGACGCGTACATATAGCCTTCACCTCGTTCTGCTGGTATGCACAAATCTTTATAAAAAGTATAGATACATTCACTTTTGACGCTATACGTCCAGCAAAAAAAAACCAGCAATAGTCGCTGTCCCTTGTGGGGTGGCCGAGTTCAATGTTCAATTTGCATGCAAAATTACCCTGTTATGTAAGTACATAGAAGCCGGAGTTTTTACTTTACGTTTTGAGTTTATATTATGCAATTCAATTGAGTACCAAGGTGGAGTATATTTATATGGCACATATTGTCCCATGAAATGTAAAATTCTGAATTTGTAGGCTTTCATTTGCACTACACTATGTACTGTATTGTGGAAACAACAAGTATTACGTGATGTATGTATGTAGACGAGGTTTTATTGTAATCGAACACAAAATTGAAGTATCCCTAGTAACAAGCTCCCATGGTTACCATGGAGTAGT
>JAQIXX010003950.1:0-17747 GCA_034700605.1 Willowsia nigromaculata
CTGCTCAAAGCTCCGGTGCAGCCACATCAACCACGGCCTCAACTGGGACGATGGACAAGGCTTTCTCCTTCGGATGGGATGACTTGTAGTAGTTTAGCACAATATAGCGCAGAGCAATTAACATTTATTAATGAACGAGATTCTCAGAGCTACACATATACGTATCACACGCCAACAAACGTCTACAATTTAACATTTTTCCACCATTTATAGCATAACTGATGAAATATATTATTATTCAATTACTATCAACTTCATCAGCTCCGTTATGTGTTTGAAGTTAGTTAAGACATTATGTGTTTCACAGTACATATTTTTTATAAGTTACACATCCACACACGTAACTTATCTAGTATTAAAAAATCATGTGCAGGTATCACATTTAAATTATCAGTCTTATTTGGACATCTAGCATTATTCTGAAAGTATTTTACTGTTACATTTTTACAGTTCAATTTTTAGTTCAATATTAACAATGCAATATGTATGTGCATTATGTTTTATAGATGCATGTATTTATAATATCTATTTATTGTTATTAAATTATGTTATGACTACGGTACGGCACCTTGGGTTAGTTTGGCAAATATTATGTGATTCGTATGCAACACCTACTTGTGCAATACTAGTTTTCGCTAGAGCTTTAATCGTTTTATATTAGATCTTGTCTAGTTTTGAGTGATGTGTAGTCTGATTGTTGAGATGGATCAACCTTTAAGCAAAGTTGTGCAATTAGACTGTGATAATAGAATCGAAAGCAACGTAATGAGCAGAGAAAGTATGACAGCGAAATAAAACCTAAATCTTAAAAAGTATTAAAGTTGTAGTGAGTAGAGCAAATCGTCAATCGTATTGTATACTAATGAAAAATATTCAATTTATTGGAATAAATAGAATGTATCATTGCAAGTTGTATAAAAAGCAATAAACAAATTTAAACAGTAAATACGTGATTGACTAGATACTATATTATTATTTAAAGTCACATTATATGGAGGAGGCACATTTGGGGGTATCTATGAACAAATGGACCAACTCACTTTTCAGTTTCCTGACTGATTTTATTATTAGTATGAACGAGTGTAAAATAGGAAGAGAGTATTTCATCGCCTTCCTTAATCTCGTTCACTGCAATCAAAGGGACCAGTCTAAGAGGGTGATGGTTATTGTCAGGGTTTGACCATACATTAGGTAAGTATTTTGCAAGTTTAACTGGAAAAAGATTACTAGAATTCTTCGCATTTGCTGAATTTTTCTTGTCACCATCGCAGTCAAAAATGATTTGAGACTCTTGGTAAACAACATTATTCACTTGAGTTTTGCTTCTATTGTTAACATACTGACCCACGTTGAGGGGATTGATTGGCGATGTTGTGAGCCATGATTCATCACAACAAGGAAAATCCAGTCCGAATCTGTCACGCGCTGCACAAGACTTGTAAACTGATCTAGATAACCATTTGTCGTTGCCGTCAATATGCACATTGTCAGAACACCGGAATATGAATGGGTTTCCAAGCGACTGAAAGAACAAAGCCTCGGATGGCATGTAAATGGTCCCCGGATACAGCGCTGTTGGTTAAAAAGCAAATTCCAGGAGTGATTTAGAAAAATTGACTACAAGTATAAACTTTATATGAAGTAAAATATCTGTACCAATTAAGGATCCTGGTTTGGCATTTCCAGACGCAAGAAATACCCCAGTTCCAGCATGCTCTCCAACCATACTTTTCCTTCGTTCAATGGAATAGCCAAATACACTATGCATTATGTCCTTGTTCGTACGCGACAATTTTTCTGCTGCTTGGTCATCGTTCATATTATGATTTCCTTTCTCATTCTCTAATAACCTCCTAAACATGTGTACAAGGAGGTTTACAAGTTCATCATCCGATAAAAACTTGTCATCGCCTTGATGAACATGATGCACAATCATGGAACCTGTTGAAGTCACTTCCCCCTTTTCTTCTGCATGTTTTAACTGGCTGTGCTGCGGTCCTGTCGGGACCTCTGCATTTTGCTGAGATGTTATTGCACTCGAGTTCTTCTTTTGTTTTAAATTGACAATTATCCACGGAACAAACCGATATTTGTAGTTTTCCCAAAAAGAGGAGAACCATTTTCTCATGATGATCAACTCCACTTGATTTGCCTTTGAGCAGTTTTGACAGATATTTAAAAGAATTTTATGGAGTTTTAATATATTTTGATCACAATAATATTCAATATTATGTCAGTAATGATGATGATATTATATTTTTTGGCGAAAACACACTTGACTTGGAGTATCCAGTTAATCCAGTATCCACCCACAAGCTCATCTGTTAGTCAGCTGCTTATGCACATGGCCGGTTGTTGTGGCTGTCATCGTCTGCAGTGATAGATAATACTAGATCAAAACCCTGATATATAAAAGTGGCGGCAATCTAGAATGCAAGGAGCAGAGGCTGCGGAACGCATTTTGGCTTGTAGGGGACCAATAATCCAGAGTGGGGTGGCAACAGTGCTTTCTTAAAAACGACTTAATGGGTTAACTGATGCGCATTGAATTACTGGCGTCTCCAGAACTTGATGCTGGAGGGGGAAAGCTAGCTATATTAAAAACAAGCATGTTTAGAAAAATTTGCCTATTTTGAAGGTGTTTTGATTATTTTAAACCGGGTTTTAGCCGTTTTTGCCTGCATTGGTGCTTTGAAATGCGTCTTTTGCCTTTATGAATGAGTTCTAAGGCTATGAGAAGCACTTTCATGCAAGAAAAGAAATTTTCAAGCAGATCAGACAAATTTTGATTGAAGTCTAAGAAATTTTCAAGCAAATCTGAGAAATTTTCAAGCAAATCTGAGAAATTTTCAAGCAAATCTGAGAAATTTTCAAGCAAATATGACAAATTTTCAAGCAAATATGACAAATTTTCAAGCAAATATGACAAATTTTCAAGCAAATCTTACAAATTTTCAAGCAAATCTGGCAAATTTTCAAGCAAATCTTACAAATTTTCAAGCAAATCTTACAAATTTTCAAGCAAATCTGGTAAATTTTCAAGCAAAGCTGACAAATTTTCAAGCAAATCTGAGACATTGTTTGAAAAAATATAAGACCTTTTCAACAAAATACAAGACATTTTAAATAAAATCTGAGAATATTTGAATGTATTATGATAACTTTTGAATGAAATTTGAGTAATTTTGAGGGAATGAACGCTCACATATGTTTAAAGAAATTTGAGACGTTTTGGGAAACATTTGAGGCATTTGAACTAAATCTGAATATTTGGAAAAAAAATTGAGAAGTTGGAAACAAAATTTGAGATTTTTTGAAAGAAATCATATATATTCTGAAAGAATATTCAAAAACGGAAGTCACCTGCGAGAAAAAAAGAAGATTCCTTGGGAAAATGAATAGGGACGACCATGATAAGTCCAGAACATTTGATTTAGGGTTGACAGAATGAAAGCTTTGCAGTAAGATTAGAAGTTTGCTCAAATTAGTCCGATAACCAATTGACTTTTGATACGTGAAATACGCTTTCCATGTCTTTTTTAAAACAAAGAATCCTCGCCCCCATCCATCGGATTTGTCACACCACCGATTGTTCGGACCAGAGAGCCAAAAATGGTCAAAAGGGGTCAAAAACTTGGAATTTAAGAGTGGCAAAACGGTGTGTGCATTAGAGAAATATAAACGAGGTCTCATAAAATATTCAAGGATCAAATAAAAAATTTGCCGGTTTGGATAAATTCTAAAATAATTTCTTGAAAGTATAACCACACTGTAACTGAGAAATGATACTTCTATTGACAACACAATCTTTAATTTTTTCCTCTTGGGTAAATTCCAGTAGGGGACTAGATACGATTTTCCCCTACTTGAATTTTCCAGTAGGGGACTTGTCCCCCACATCCCCTACGGTTCCGCAGCCCCTGGCAAGGAGATAGGCATTGCAACAACACCATCTTCGTCAGCGATTAATTAATGATCCTTGATCATAGTCACCTAAACGACCTTATTAATCGATGTTTAATCGAGCACAATGATCCTTTCTTCAATATCCGCTGGAGTGCCGTTTATCAAAAACCAAATGCAAGAAAATGATGTACTTGCAAATAACTTTCAAGTTGGCTGTTTTTTGTCCCATATTTCGCCACTTAAAACTTGAATCCACAAGATGAAAGAGTTCAATCCACAAGCTAAAAATTAAAATGGTTCGTCCTTTATACCAAAGGAGCCTTTACGGGAGTTATCGCATAAACAGACCGACAGACACACATTTCTCCACTCCACCACGCACTTTAGAAAATACAATTACGGTACTTCGTCCCTGAGACTTTTTTACAGCTTCTTGCATGGTCACTGGCCACCAAATTGTTTGCGTTGTACTAGCGCACGAATACAAACTGCGTTGACAAATTTTGTGTTCGTAGTTTTCTTTTCAGTGGAGTTAGAGGTTCATGATTGATAAAGCCTTTTGCTTTTCTTCATTTAAACCTCATTCTCATTTATCATGATACTGGCATCAACTAATTATCCAAGTTTTAAAGAATGGCAGTGCCCATATTCCATGGGAACTCTTCCTGTTCTAGTAGTCATTGGAATACTTTAATGTTATAAAATTATGAGCATATCACAATAATCCCGTTCCATTATTTCAACTATCGACACTTCATAATAATATTGCGTCATTTAATTTCAATAAAAAACATTGTAAAGAATCAGATAGGTTTTCATGATTTGTGGTGATCATGTTGCATGTGCATGCGCTTAGACGCTGCAAGCGTTTTGGGACTTTGGGCGAGTAACCTGGAGACTGGAGGCACTATTCATGTCTCCTGTTATTAAATGTTTAGGTAGTAATTGTAAACACCTACATACAACATAAGCATTATAATTGTAACGATAAAAAGTTAAAATATGCAAATACTTCTTGTGTACCTTTTCCTATTGATTTTTGTGCACTGCAATTATATATAGCTTATTATTATTTAGATGCAGCAATGGAAAGAACCAGTTTATAGTTTCTCGGCAATCGAACCTGTTACACTTTGTATTCATGTATACAGTTTTCTGATTCTTTGACTAGACCATATAATTAATCACGTAGGAGAGTTTGATGACTTCTAAAAATGTACAACTAAATATTGAATCTTGCATCTGTGCGGCAGTATTGCGACAGATTTTGAGCAAGCACGTTTATAAACCGTGATTGCAACAAGTTTGCCTTCTGTGACCTAAGGCCCAGTTGGTGCAAATCAAAGATGTGAGGTAGATGATTATCGCAAATTTTGAACAATTATTGCCATGAATTTCATATTTGCACATTCCAATTAAGGCTTAGCAATAAACATCCGACAAGTTGCCTTTGAACTGCGCGTTAGGCCTTGGAAACCCTTAACTTGCGAAAAAATAGTATTTAGGACAAAAGATGAATTTGGATTTATCATAGCTGAAAACAATAATAGGTTTGATCTCAGCTTGTGATGTGAGTGCTTAAGACGCACATTATACTTTACTAGGATGCAATAATGTCCTGACATGCTACTCTAGATAAAAAAGAGAATTGGATTCGCTCGGGGCCATAATGTTTTGTTCCTTGAAGTATGCAAAAAAGAGTACAAAATAAATGCGTGATGTCTATAACTTAAGGTTAAGAGGAGCAAAAAAGCTATTCGTCGACTCACGAGTTGCAAATTGCGTCTGGTCTTAGGTCGATGCAATAATTAATAGAAACTGGACTGGAATTCATTGCAATCAGATTTTCTTCTTCATTGCTACTTACAAAGAAAATCCCGACATTCGCAAGTTTACACAAAAAATGTGATGATGAGTTTGGGTACAAGCGAATTTTTCTGACGCAACTTGCACTAAAGATTTCTTGGGTTTGAGATTGTCAGAAAATTCTGCTGAAGAATAAAATTATGACAGATACATAATTAATATCAGCCAACCTCTTTTATCGATCTAGTCGCTGATTTTTAAACAAGCCGTTTTGATTTTTGATAGGAGATTCTGTTTTGAGTATGCACTTGATGCATTTCCAGTTGGCAATTTTGCATGGAAGAAGCTTTATAGAAAGAAATGCAAAAATGGTCAAATTGATCGTAATTAAGTTTGGTTAGGAGGTAGATGTAAAAGCGTGTGGAAATGGAAGTATGGAATCACAAGTAAACCTCACTTATCGTTAGTCTACTTCATGTCATGCATTAAACTGGTTTCTTCTGTTGATTCTGATGCAATATTAGTTTTTTTTTAGTTTAAAGCGAATTGGTGGCTTTTTTTTATTGTCATCCAGTTTGCATGTTTATACTTAAGTTTATTTCCCTTTCCCAAGAATTGTTATTTATTCATTTATATTTGTTACCCTTATGCCTACCCCTTGTGTCTAATGATGACATGACAACGTAGTGAAGGGTGTCCATGTCTCAGATATTTTTCCATGTTAATATCTAGACTCCGTAAGCTCCGTCATTTTGTAAATCTTATTGCGTTTTTGCCTCAATGGAAAAATAATGCATTCCTTGTGACATCAATTCTTAATCCTATTTTCAGACCTATTTGATGGCTACTTGGTTTTCAAAATGATATCTTTAATTTCAAGGTCCTTATAATCAAGTGTTTTCTTGTACATGGCAGAAATCAATTAAAGGCCTCTAAAGTAAGTTTGTGTACAGTTTATACTAGTTTTTATATCTTTCCACTTTCTTTCTGCTACTTCCAGCATCTTAAAGGGTTGATGATGATGCACCATCGCAATATGCATGTTATTATTATGTCAAAAAGGAATTAGGCAACCTCGATATTATTTCTACTTATGAAGCATGGAAAATAGTGAGTACATCAGCAGTATTCACTTCACTCAGTGTCTCCAGCCAAAGATATATGATAGCTTGAACTGGAATTATAAATGAAACAACACAGTTCAATCAGGCCAGCATGTTTTCTTAAAGAAGACAAAACGACCATTGTATCCTTTGTTTATTTCTGGCCTGTTTAAATTGCACATTATGCGTGATAGATTCTTTCCTTATTCATTATTATTTACTCAATCAAGCTCTTCATTAGTGTATATCAAGCAATAGAAAATGCATGCATAATCGATAAATTACTCCAGTTGGGTTTACTACATGATAAGCTTCTCCAATGACTCCATTTGATTCGTCAACTGTCAGATTAACCGGGGCAGTGTAGTCACAATCATATCAGAGGCAAAGGTTAGTAAAAATTGGCAATCATGTTCCAGAGTGTGCCGCTTTCAAAAAAATCATCGAATGATAATTTAGATGATTGGTGTTGGGGAAGGTAATTATGAACACAAAGTCAACCTTTAACAAAAGCATAAATCACCTGTACACTATTTCTTGTTTCTATTCGTACTTATATTGACATAAAATATCTTCATCTTCCTACTCTATAAGAAACTTAACAGCATTAACAAAAAATTGTATACCTATGTATAAACCGTACATTCGTTAGGACATCGTCATTATTTTCTGCAGAAATGCATCATCTTTTTTCCTGTTATTCTTATAAAGTTGCTGATTGATTGTCTTTCGTTGAATGAGCAAACTTGAAACTAGCGTCAATACTTTTCAAAGAATAAAGTTTTAAATATTCCTAAGGTGAAATGAGAATATTGTGACGCAAATGTACAAAATAAATTAGGTAAAAGAATTTAAAAAAATAAAGTGGAGTCCTTAAATGTGTTTAGCATTCTTAAATGCAGTAGATCAAAATCATAGTGTTTGATTACAAAATGTGTAAAGCCGTTTAAAGTTTTGGTTTTTAATTTGATTTAAACAATGTAGTAATAAAACCCTACCAATTGATAATTTATTGAATCTAAATTTTTCTAGAATATTGGGCAGCGTGATACTGCACGTACACAAAAGTTTTTCAAAGCACAAACAACACCGTCCAACTCATAATGCGATTCATTCATTCAAGTTATCTTTTCGTCAGAGGAATGACGGATCACCACGTTGAGAAGATTAGAGGTGGGTCGATATGCGTCATGTCATATTTACCCTCCACCCTAAGTAAACATTATATATAATCCGTCGTAACTAATCAAAGTAAAAGTCGATGGCAATGCAACTGATTTGTTTGTTTCTCATAACATCTCTTTAGGCATACGAATACCAATAAAATGCAATATGAAAAGAGTTAAATGGACGCAATCATTCCTTTTTCCATTGAAAATTCGACTAGTCCTTCTACTTGAGAGAAGAATCCTATAATTATTTTCGCGTTAATTTACTTGTTACAAGAATTTAGTGGTTCAATGATGATAGCATCTACTACTACAACAACCAAGAGTTGAAGACCAGTCGGTCCCTTTTTCACATAGCAATCGTAATCTTGCTTGCAAGTCATTTGATTTGGCTATGCTGCAAATAGACGTTTGTATTGCATGATTGGTTTCTTCAGTCTTCGTTCCATAACAGCGACTTTGTTGCGTCTCTTGGAATAAAAGGTAAGCTCAGCAATGTGCTTCTCCTCAGTTCTCATCTCACGTCCTGCTGGAAGTATTCAATATACATACACCTGCCAAAAACTTGACACTAGCTGTGTCTTTTGAATTACACGCACTACAGAGCTACCTACATACTTGCTTCTCTTAATAGCAAACTTTTTTCGTGTTAGTGCATTTTGTGCACTACTGGAAACTGGAATCTGTTCCTTTGAATAATAAAACAAAAAATGGACACTGAGACGGTACTTTTGGAAGCATCGATGGACCACAGTCCTCCAAAAACGAATGGATTGATGGGAACACCACCAGACACGGTAAAGTTCTTATTTTTGTTTGAAGCTTTTTGAAAATATGATGACGATTTAATCAAATTATCAATAATAATGAATGGTTTTTTGCTAGCCTGTTTTAATGAAAGGTGGCAACTACATCCGGACTGGAAAAGACTCACATAAGAGTACTGCCATTATATTCTCGTTGAAGGAGGAAGTCGGTGCGCTAGCCAAAACTTTGCAAATCTTTCAAAAGAATCAAGTGAATCTGTTTCATATTGAGTCCCGCTCCTCTCAACGTTCACCAGGAGAATATGAGTTTATTATCGAATGCGACACAAATGGAGGGCGTGTCGCAGAGGCGATGGAAGCTCTAAGGGAGTCTTGTACCTACATGAAAATCATCTCGAGAAATTACAAGGACAATTTAGGTATCCAGAGTGTATTTTCATGATCATAAATAAATGTTAACAAGCAGTGAATTTGTCTTGAACTAAAAATTTATTCGATTACATTTTTGCAGATGTGACCCCGTGGTTTCCAAGAAGAATTCGCGATTTGGACAAGTTTGCCAATCAAATCCTGTCATACGGTGCTGAGCTCGAGTCTGACCATCCTGGCTTTACTGATCCCGTTTATAGGAAGCGAAGAGCACAATTGGCTGACATTGCCTACTTTTACAAGCAGTAAGAAACATTATCTTTCAGTGTTATCGTTATCATAAGAAGTCATCACTCTCTTTGTCTTATCACGTTTCTCGTCATGATCACGCCCTCCAATCCTCCAAATCAGTTGTCAGTTGCATAGTCGCCGAGAAAGTTCAAACCTCAGAGTTATTATACCATTTGACTTTTTTGTTTTTTCCTGACATGTCACCTTCATTTGTGGGTCTGATTTAGAATTACGATAACAATAATCAATGCTGACACTGTGCAATGAATGAGCATCATGACATGGTTAAAAACAAAAATATTCTCAATGTAAAAAGATGACGCTGAAGATGGCATGACCACGATTGACGATAATGCTTGTTTATCACTTCTTTTACACGAGTTGATAAAATTAACAAGCTAATTCCTCTTGTTTTCGTTAAAAATACTTATATAAACTTTTTGTTTTTGTCTCTCTCTCTCTAATTTGGGGTGTGTGTCCGATAGTGGTGAGCCCATCCCTCGCATTGACTACACTCGTCAGGAGATCGAAACTTGGGGGAAGGTTTTTCGCCAACTCACTGAATTGTACCCCACGCATGCTTGCAAGGAGCACAATCACATTTTACCACTTCTGATTGAAAATTGTGGCTACCGAGAGGATAACATTCCTCAACTTCAGGATGTCTCGGACTTTCTTAAAGGTATCTGCTCATTATAATTACTTTATTCAATAGAGCCATGCATGTGACTTTAAAAGAGTAGGCCCAAGTTGGATAATGTTAGACGAATACTTTATCCTGCTTCATCAAGTGGGTTCATTCCGCGTTGCTAAGTGTAACATGCGGGATTAATTACAGATATTTAATCCGAGTTGTCGTTAAATTAGAAATGAAAAACCGAATTGAAATGGAAAATGCAAAAGCGTAGCAAACTATCAGAATTTTACTCATATAAATGTACATACCTACACGGTATCTACAGACATGAATACTCCTCAAGCAGGCAACTGATGCAGAGTCAGTTTCCTTCTTGATAAAAGCGAAATGATGCCACAGGTCAAAGTAAAATGTTTCTTATGTTCAATATTTTCCTCTTGACAAATTATGTAACTAGGAAGATACGTAGGCAACCGTATAAAAGATAAACTGATTCATGGTGTCGGTAGGCTTACCTTTATATATTAAGATTGTCAGTAATGATTAATGACACTGATTATGAGATCCAAATTTCATGAAATGATGGCGTCGATAAGTTGAATGAATAGAGAGGTAGGCTTCTGGAAGTACTCATTTTACAGATCTTAGGCAATACTTTATGGTTAAAAAGAAGAATGTAATGTTTGAAGCCGATCTAGACCACGCATGTCACTTGTCAACTTTTGTCTGCCTACTCCTATCATCAATGTTCCAATTGCCTACATTGTCAGAAACAGAAACTATATTTATACTGTAATTGATAGACAATTAATGTACATTATTTGCTTTTAATGAATATTTTAGACTGTACGGGCTTCACTTTACGACCAGTCGCTGGACTTTTGTCCTCAAGAGATTTCCTTGCCGGTCTTGCGTTTCGCGTTTTCCATTCAACGCAATACATTCGCCATCACAGCACCCCCTACTACACCCCTGAACCGTAAGCAATTAAAAGGCAGTAAAACCTGAGCGATAACTAGATTGATGATGCGCAAAATTGAGTTAATGAATTGCGTAGTTGTGTGTGTTTATGTGCGTTGCAGAATAATTTGCATATGTGCGTAGTAGCGGGATATAAAACATAATTTTGCGTTTGCTCTTCCTTGTATTTAGGGATGTATGTCATGAGCTGCTTGGCCACGTGCCCCTTTTTGCCGACCCCGGCTTCGCACAGTTCTCCCAAGAGATTGGACTAGCCTCATTGGGGGCTCCAGATGAGGACATTAAAAAGCTAGCCACTGTAAATAAAACATTTAAAACAACCTCCAATTAAATTGCATAATCATCATTGACAACCTTGAAAACTTGTAATTACTTTTTAAAATGCAGTGCTACTGGTTCACTGTGGAGTATGGACTTTGTCGCCAAGATGGACAAGTTAAGGCTTACGGTGCTGGACTACTAAGCTCTTATGGAGAATTGGAATACTGCCTTACAGATCAACCTGAATTGAGGAGTTTTGACCCTCCAAAAACGGGACTGCAAGAGTACCCCATTACCGAATATCAGCCAATTTACTACGTCGCAGAAAGCTTTGAAGATGCGAAAGAAAAGCTCATGTAATTCTTTCCGCCTACAAAACAAATTAATTATGATTCATTACTTTGAACAAAAGGTTTGACTGTCCATTATTTTATATAACTTTAGGAAATACGCAGAGACAATTGTGCGTCCATTTGCCGTTCGCTACAACCCATATACAAGCTCAATCGAGATCCTCGACTCCAAGCCACAACTGGATAGTCTTCTCACAGATATCAAACAAGACATTAGCAGGCTGCAGGAAGCTATGTCCCGGATTACGTTTCAACCGCCTATTAGTGTCGAACCATAATTGTAATTAAGAAAAATACTATGAAAGATTTGAACACTATATTTTTCCTAGATTATGATGCCAGTTTTTCATTAGATAAAAGATAACAAATAATGTCTTGGCATGACTTTATCAATTTTATACAGTTCCTAACTTTTAAGCAGTGTCTAGACTATAAACTTTGGGGAGATTTTTAAAGCTTCTATTTACTTTGTACTATACTAATTATACTATTAAGGATACTCGTATGCTTACGTTCAATAAAAGAACTCCTCATATTATACACGTTACCACGTTTTTTGCAAGAATGCACAAAGTTTATGCACAATCCCAATTTTGTACATAGGTACATTAGTTCTTCGATGAGAAGGGAGACGTATGCGGAAGCATGCAAAGGAAAACATGGAATAATTTTGTTATATTGAGTAATATTAAGCAATAATAAACGAAATTTATTTAAAAAATATATTCGTTACATGGAATCAACTGAGAAATAAACAACAAAATATAATATACTGAATAATAAAACAGAATATACTGATTTTCCACTACTTTAAAAAAGTACTCCCGATGAAGAGGTAACCAAATAATGTGACATCAACGAGTGACATTGAACGATTCCGTGAACACCACAGCCAAGTGAACGCTCCCTCTATTTTCCCTTTACAAGTTGGGGAGTTAAGAGTCACATACAGTCCTTCTCAGTGATCCAATTGTTGTTCTCGTCTTCACGAAATGTGGACGACATCAAGATTCCAGATTTGGCAGTGAATAATGGAATCTCCTCACCATCTCCATCGCTTCTTATAGCATTTGCTACCCAGTCCACCCAGTTGTCATGATTTTCATTATCAAATTTACAAAAGTCTGAAGAGCTGTCGACGATGTTATTATTATCATCGATCGCAAGTCCTTTCATCTCTTCTTTCACATAATTCAGATTTGCATCTTCCTTCTCGCTGATCAGGGAATCAACAGTATCAGTCTTGATATCGTCCCAAACGACGCTAGGTCCATGAACGTTGCAAAATTCCATTTTGTGATAAATCTCATACAGAGATACGCCACGTTGATTCTGTGGACTTGCTGAATTAGGAAGATGAACCAAAATGTCTGCATTCGGAGGAATAACTCCGCCTTGGAACGTTCCGATATGCTCGATCTGAGAATTGTAAGATTCCAGCACTGCAGGCACAGGCATGTTTCTTGAATGTGCCCAAAAACCATCCAAACTGAATTGCTGTGTGATGAATCCAAGACCATTACCCAGGAATTTGACAGGCACGCACTGTAAAAGAAAATTATGTACATGGAATTTAGAATCTCAATTAGAAAACTGGAAACTTTTTTTCACAATAATGAGGTTTAGTAATGATACTTACAGGAGGTGGTAGGAAGCATAAATTGGCATCCAAACAGTAAGCAGGTATAATCCTATCTTTGATTAAATAATTTGGAAAATCTGTGCCCACTGACACTGAGCATTCCTTCACCTCAATAGAAACACGCTGGTGCATTACGTATTTCCAAAATTTACGCAAGTTGAAGCATTTGACATCGTCATCAGTGCAGTCAGCTCCTATGAACCTGACTGGAAGGCACTGTGTAGAAGTAAGAGAAGTAAATTAGTTACCCTAACGTACAGGAAGCGGATATCGTGGTTTAAATAAGCAAGAAATCATTTTAAAAAAGTACCTGAGGAGGAATAAGGCATAAATTCGGATCAACCAATCTAGCTGGAACCATCCTATCCTCCCTTATAGCATCAGTGTTTCCATAGTCCACATAGAAAGCTAAGACGGTCCCATCCCCATTTCTGCACAACTCCCTTACTCGATAAGATCTTCGATTATCCACAGTTTTGTAGATAAAAATTTCTCCAGGTCCTTTGAAAAAGTGATCCTTCCAGGACACCTCCTCTGATTTCGGGCAGTTTTTTTCAGGCTTCAGCATCAAGTGTCCATCGTTGTACAACCAGAGTCTTGATTTGATCACACCCATCAAGTTCTTGCTGTCCATCGGTTGATACCAAACGTTACCCTTCTCGTCGCAATGGCAGATTTTCACTGCCGTAGGAACTCCAAAATCTGGATACTCCAGACGTTGAAAGGTTGGAATGTACTGCTGAAGTACATCCGATAAATTCTTTCCTTCAGTTGTCATCAATTTAACGGTAGGAATTGGATTGCCCTTGTCAATAATCTTGACAGTGCACAAGTTACTGTCAGGTTTCCACTCTGCTTTCTTTGCCTGCAGATACAACAATTTTAAGTATGGATGTCCAACAAAGCAATCCATGTTCTTCAATTTGCACTTCAAGACCTAATGAGCAAACAAAACAATTAATTATTTTAAACCTCTTTGCAAAAACTTTATTCGCTATTTATTCAACTATAACACCACCCAATTGCCAACTCAGACTTACAAATTTTGGAATGTCGAGAACATCAAATCCACTGTGGTAAATCTGAGTGCGATGCACCTTGATTTCCAGAACGTCATCAATAAGTTCACACCGGATAAGGTCGGTTCCAGGAATTAGCCCGATAGTTTTGCCTCTTGTGTAGACACCTCCTCGACGACCAGGGTATTCCACAATGCAATCCGTGCCAGGTCTCATGGAAAGGCGGATTGGCATGCAATAGCGACCGCGAACACAGCATCGCATCTTTTCCAGCATTTGATTATACTGCGCCTAAACCAAAATGGGAAAAATTAAACATTTTAATATACTTTAATGTACCCAAAAAACAATGTAATAATGAAAATTGTTTTAACGTCTCACCTGAACTCGAGGGTCACAAAAAGTGATGTAAAAGAAGGATCCATCATCAACCCCTAAAATTTCTGCTCGCAAGATTTCCCCCTCAGGAATAATTGCTCTCTGAAAGGGAAAAGGAACATACCTTTCATGTTCCATGTTCCAAGAAACTCTTAATGAATTTCAAAACCACTTGTGCAAATGCAGACAGCAATTCTACGAAAAGTAAGTTTTGCATGAAAACTCTTCGAAAAGTTTGCAGAAATGTTTTCCAATCACCCCAGAAAACATACCTTTTTTCCTAGAATGAGTAGTCCAGTTGGACGAGTAGTTCGTCGGAAGACCGAGTTCCAAATGATGCTCAAATTCTTCACAGTAGGCCCTTTTATACTTCTTCCAAAGTATTCAAACAATGCAACTGGACCAATGATTAAAATGTTCAATCAAAATTGCAAAGTGAAATTAGTAATTTTGCAAATTGTTTTTATTACTTATTTCCGCCCTGCATGAAGCTTATTTTGAATATGTAAGCAATTGTAAGCTGTCATACGAATCTGAACCGTAAATAGTCATAACTTCCTTTGCAAGTATTAACGCATGATAAATAATTTGATATTATACATAACACAGGGGAAACATGAAACAAGGTAAGTACCTGTGAGTGATGAAAAAATAAAATTTCCCAGAGTATATAATGCAGTGACGCAAACTTTTGTTTCCTCTATTTTCACTGAATTGCTTTAGAAATAGCTCTTCATGAAAATAATAACAGTCGACGAGGATATATTATGTAAATTTCTAATTACAAAAATTACAAATCAACTAGTACAACAATCATTTTAATATTTTGCTCCAAACATCTCCCAGAACAAAGATTCCAATAAGCAAAGCAAAAATAAGCTAATTAAGCATTAAAATTATAAATTATGTTCATATATAAATGGTTTTCTGGTTTTTCCATAAAAACTGTATTGTAATCGTTACATTTCATTATGTCCTTGGTGTTACAGCCACCTTTTGTGACAATAAAGATATTCAAAAATTAAAATTAGGAATTATTGTACAAACTAATCAAAGTTTACGAAGATGCATAAATCCAAACTATAAAGCTCCATAATATGTGTGTTGCATGCTTTGTGGCATCTTTTAACGTTTCATGTTGTGCCTACTTCCATAATTATCTTTCAAGTAATATTGCAAATTGCAAGCCTGGCTTAAAGTCTGCAAAACTTTTCTGCCATGCCTAAGGAACAAAGCTTAAACAAACCGAATGCCAAGCACGTAGCCATTGATATCTAACCCATTCAGCAACTTAAGCTTATAAAACAACTGATTTTATAAATGTGACATAACTCAAAACAATAAAAAGATTAATATAATCTACAGTACAGGAAAGTGCAGAAAATATAACGGGAGAATGATAACAGGATCTTACAAAATTAAAGTTCACTGAAATGAAAATGAAATTTAGCGAGGGTCGAAATAAAGCATCGTTTGTTTACACGTTGTTTTATTTGTTGGTTCACATATTATCCAGAAAGTTAGCGATAGCTAAATAGGCAATACTCCGAATCAGATTTCAACTTGCATAAAGACAGTCATAAACGTGGATTATTTTAGGTAGCTGGAAGTGATAAATTCCAAAGTACAGAAAATAATAATGCAAATGGTTGGTGAAGTATAGAGTACAGTTGTCAGTTGCCAATAGTATTTTGTTATATCATGTATTTGTCAATCGAGAAGAACTATGATATGTGTTGATTGCTTTGCATTATTCTGTGACGTATTGCTCCTTAACTGACGCTTCTTACAATTAAAATTGTACGCGTGTAGGAAAATATGTGGATGAATCCTATTGGTTAAACTTAACTCATTCGTTATAACGTTTAGTTTGATAGTACATGCTTGTGATTTTAAAGCATTTAAAATGTAAATACAATACCGTATGAAAATACTATTCAAAAGTATTTAATAATTTTCACAGAGGGTAAGCAAGTAATTTTCTGTTACAAAACTGGCCCGTTATACCAGGGAAAGCCTATTGGAAATGAGAGTCTACACCTGGCCGTTTTTTATTTCGATTGTAGCCTCCTCATGAAAACATATATTCATTGTTTATCAAGGCCATTCCATTGTTTTTTGCAAAATTTCTAAGAAATCCTGACGAACAAGTGACACTCGACCAAAGAGAAAATGTCAACTAGGTATAGAATTTTCTATGCAAATTTCAGCCGTCTTAGTATTCAAATTAGTCCATGCTACCATACGTTCCGTAAATATTCCAGAATATTTATAAATAAAATATTCAAATTTTAAAATATTCATTTCTTATTGCGTTTCTCCATCACCCGCCTGAAATGTATCCAGGTAATTTTAATAGACGAGCTACGTCCGAGTATCGCTTCCGTTTTCGCGGAGATTTGTCCTTCAACAATACAACAGCGGCACCAAACAACTTCATACGGCAGCCAATAGTGAGAGTTAACCCTATGGCTCAAGATCAACATGCTTATCGCCAAATGACGTCACATTCACCACGTCCATCTATGTTCCATCCAGTGGTCCAGGTTCCCAGCACCATTCAAGGAAATGCAGTACCAAATTTCCACCACAATCAACCTCGGCCGATTTACAGCATTCGGCAGTGTCCCAACATGACCCCTGCCACAACGTTTCCTACTCCATTGCCATTTTCTGTGGCTTCATTGGTTGGTGTTACTGCCGGATCCCCAACACCTTACACTATTAGTGCTCCAACACATGGACAACAACAGCAGCAGGGAGCTGCAGTTCATCCTACGATTCCAACTTCCACTCCGGTGATCATTCCACCGTACAATATTTATGGGTATGGTGGTTCCATGAATCAAATGCAACAGTTACCAGTTGCCTTCTTACCAGCCCAGGTTCCATCTGCTGTACGGCTGAATGCTAACCCCTCGGCTGGGAATGGTAACAGGCGAGTCACTGCCGCTGTTCAGCCAAACTATATGGAATGCTCTGATATAAGTGACAGTGACGATGAGGATATTCCCCAAGACCTTCGGACTAAAAAGAATCAATCGCTGCTACTGATGATTGATAAT
>JAQIXX010003951.1:0-17745 GCA_034700605.1 Willowsia nigromaculata
CCATTTCCTTCAAGAAGAGGTCATCGTTGTAGGGGCGCACAGAAGACCGATTTTCTATAAGCTCGTTGACCTCACGTCTCCAGTCCTTGCACACCAGTCGGCAAGTTTTTACGTCATTGAAGGTCAAGTATCCTAATAATTGGGGAAGGACCTGAATGATAAGAGAAAAAATAGGAATGCATTTTCTGAACAATAATTTAGAGAACTGAGGACTATTACTTTAGGCTTATTTCGTTACCTGATTGAAAAGATAAAGGGGTTTCCTCCGAAATAGTACATCGCTGAAGATAGGATCCGCATTGGAGCAATTATGGAGGTCCGTTGGGTCCTTCAGGTTATCCGTTATCATTGTGAGAATCTGAAATCAAGCAAATTAATTATTTTTTCGTTTACGATAATAATGAACAGTAAAGAAGCTATACACTTTACGTACCTCTGGGGGAAAGGAATTCAGAAAATTGGTTGGTCTTTTTAACGCAACCCCCTTTCCTCCAACCGCCTCATTTCCCGCACCTCTAAGGCGCTTCCGAACCACGACTAGCTTCGCCTCTTTCAACTGACCCTGCTTCTTCCTCAATTTGCTCTCCCCCCGTTTCCGAGCCTTCCTCGTGACTCGTCGACCCCTTTCAGAACTTGAGATGCCGTCGATCAGTCCCCCATCCGCCTTCCGTTTCGACAGATGACCTCCTCCAGTACCCTCCATATCCTTTCTTGAGACGAATTCTTCCTCACCTCCACTCATCTTGACAGGTTCTCCCTCCATTCGTTCACCTCCAATTGACTCCTCCACAACAAACTGGAAATCACAATGAAATCTATTTTACAATCGTTCGAGAAACAAAGTTGGAACTCACGGAAATTGTGTAAAAACCTGTTCGCTGAAATGATTACTCTGTGATTTTAATTACCTGTTAAACCTATTCTTCTCGAATTCCTCACTTTCGTCAAAAAACCTCCACCTTTTTCCTCCCCACAATTCCCTTTTCGCAAATTCTAACTTCTCCACTAATTCTCAATTAACGGCCAAAATACTCGGACGGACCAACTTTTGTGCGTGGCGAAAGTGACGAACTGACTGAGCTCCTCGCTGTCTTCTAAGTCCACATGTGACGACGCAGTTTTAAGTGGCAAATGAACGATAAGTCAAGTGGCGTTTAACCTGGGATCCCTCACAATTAAGAGTTAATGTTCCCTTCCCAATTAACACACAATGTCTCCTGAAGCTGCAGGGCCTTGTAATCTAAAACGATAATGGAAAGCAAATTTTTGAATTTCCCGCCAACACAATTTTCAGCTCTCATTGGTTCTCTTAGCTCTTCTCCTTGGCAGGGCCAATGAGAACTGAGAATTGGGTTGGCGGGAAATTCAAAACTTCGCTTTCCATCATCGTTTTAGTTTACCAGGCCCTGTAAGAATGACTAAATGTGCTGATGGAAGCAGCCCTCGCCCAATTAAGTTGACCAACGCTCTGGGCGCGGGCGCTGACTTCAGCTTATTTGGGCGGGACAGTCACCATTCACCAGACTAGAGGGATGACAATGGGAAATCTACAGAAAATTTTAATTTGCAATAATAAGTCAAGCATTTATTTCAAATATAACAGGTTGCTCATAATTTTATAGTTTAATTTTCCGATTTTTTTTACAGAAATTGTTCGCAATACTAACCAACTAACCGTCGATGAGATGCTCAATAAATTTAACCGTGTTTGATAGTGCTCGATGAAAATAAACCACTGAGGAAAATGCAATAGTTAACTTTTCACTTGAAAAACTCTACTTTTATTTCTCTCAAAAAATCAATATCTGAATTTTTAAATGCTTATTTCAATTAAAAACTACTTTAACTGTAATTACTGATTAATTATCTCCTCTTTCAAGGATCACACAATCTTTAAAATTAACTGGTAAAAAACGCTAAGTCTTCAAATTAAATTCCTTAGCGAAAAAACCCATCCACACTCTCTCTCACAAAAGATCTCTTCACTCTCTTCTTGTCCACCAACTGCTCGAATGAGCTCGTCTCCTCTTCGTCTCGCTGCTTTCTGCTATCTCACCATTCCTCATGGTCTTGTTCCTAAGAGCAAAACCAAAAGCATGCACACTATTTAAAATATCCCTGACTTCATCTTGTTGTCTCACAAAACCCCACCTCACAGTAAGAGTTTTCCGTTCAGAAATAAAGGTAAATTTTAACTGTTAATAATTACAATTCTTCCTGAAGGTCATTCAATTGTGGTGTACGTAAAATATATTTAATTTGTGCTAACAAAGTCTCGAAGCAAATTGCAAATATTTTGTAGCCAAAATTATCAAAAATTTACTGAAATCTTCTAATTATTCATCAAATTTAAAATTAGTCCAAATTTAACAATACTGTTTACCTGTGAATAGTTCCCTTATTAGCTGAAAGTGTTAAGTTGTTTATGCTTTAACTCTGTTCTGGATAGATTACCGGCATTACCACCTCTTACGTCACTATTAAGCCAGAAAGCAGATTCATCGTTTTAGAAATTTCATATTGTAAATATTTGTTTCAATGTAAAAAATAATTTTTACTCAATAATTTTCATTCTTAACATTCATGTTCACATTGTTATAAGTGTTATTATGATAAATATTCTTATATCTATTTTAATAAGAATAATTTGTTCAGTTATTCGTTATGTTAGCACAATTTTTGGTTTTATCGTACAATTACATAATGAATTTAATTTTTTATCGTTAAACAATAAATACTTTAACAAATAATGTTTCGACTAGAAACTTTATTATATGAATAGAATATGTTTAAAAAAATACACATTAATATTTGCAAACACAGTAGTAATTAAAGCATCACTATTTTACCAGTTTTTGCCAATAAAAAGTTTAAAATATTCAGTGACGTTCCTCTCTCATAAAAGTTGCCGGATCCAATGTAAAGCCGAATGTCTCTCGTTGCCTTGATAATCAATCGACACTCTTTTCTATTTTTCCTGTCCAAATTTTCTTTTAAAGTATTTCTCCATTGATGAATAATTTGCCTGCTTACACGATTAACCCTTCCTGGAAAGTAGTACCCACTTATCATAAACAAATAAACTTCAAAAACAATAAAAGTTGAAGAAATGAAATAAACAGATGAAGTATTTGAACGAATGCTCTCCTTAAGAACCACTGTTGAAAGAGACATGGTAGCAGTCATAACTACAAATTTCACAGGCGCTGCCAGCTTTGTTTGAAAGCAGTCGTTTACCAGAGCAGCCAAAATTTGGATCTGTCGATATTTCTCTATCTGAATGTGTATTACGTGAGAATTGTAAGTACTTACAAATCTGCATTCGTGACAGGTTTTCTTCAAATCTTTAGTTATTGCGTATAAAGCTATACTACTAACAAACAGTCCATTGTACAAAATGAAGCAACCCAAACAATTTATTATTGCCATTAACCAAATATCGAGGGCGACTGGTATTACTCGTAAAATATAACATAAGAGCGGATATTCTTCGCTAAATAGACATAACGTGTTTGAAATCGGCTCAATGTTTGTGAGCATTAATAAAACCGGATACAGAGTTAAGACAGTCAAACAAGCTATAGGTACAATAGCTAGTAATATCACCACAGATTCAGAATTTTCAACGGATTTTATTTGGTAAAGGATATTAATAACTTGTTCTACATAATAATGATGTGTTCTTGTGTGAGCAAATGCCAAAGAACCAATGGAAATCCCCGAGAACCAAATCACTGAATAAATGATCAAGTCGCCGTTATGAAAAAACTGATTAGAATTAAACGATGTAGCGAAACAAGTAATCTGAATTAGACGGAACACTACGTGAAATATCTCAACTCGTGAAAGATTTCGTAAAATATTCTTTTTAGAGCTTATTTTAATAACTTTGTCGGGCATGTCACTACTTATAAATGGATTAAACATAGGAATCGCAAAGGACATTAGTCGTAGTTGCGTGTTTAGTAGGTTTCGAACGGAAAATATATTTGCCATCGTTGGTCTCCCTTTCATTTTGAATTGATAGAAGTGCTCGGTAAAGAGTCAGGTTGGTTTCACTGAAAACTGTGAAATGAGCATTTTGCAAATTTACAGCATTCTGTTTCTTAGAAAGATCGCAGGATACTAGAATATTTGAATGTTAGTGGGATGCTCGAAATGTTTGTACAATTCCCAGATTGTTGTAATCTGACTGTCAATGTTAGCATAAAATGAAATCTTGATTGTTATTGAAAATGTCAACAATAAATAAGTAAAGGTTTAATAATATGTACTCCTGTTGACATAAGTTGTTGACTGAATCTTGATAAAAAGTGAAAATACATTTTTGGTATTATTGTTTGCGCCATGTGCCAGCTTAGAAGCTACCTCTTTGGCTGAATTTTGTACAAAGGTTGTTTCTTGGTTTTAACTTTTTTTATATTTGCTCACGTGTAATACAAATGTATTTTGCTTGCAGCGCAATTCTCTTCTATTCTCAATATAAAACAAATAATTTTTTATGCAGGCGTAATGTATGAAAATAATATTTGCTTAAATCGTGGGCACGTCTAAAGCTTCTAAGCATATTTGAAAATCAATTAACTTGACAATCCTGTCATCTGCGTGTCAGGCTTGATTTCTTTGGCTGGCTCCACAAACTACACTTTAGTTTTTTGAGTAGAATATGTGAACTCCAGACTTATGTATTACGTGTTGTTAATAACTTCTATATTTGCATTGGCATTTATGGTTTTTAATATCTGATATGAGTTACGAGGATTTTCCAATTCTTAATTAAACAAATATTGATTAAATAACATTTAGTAACAACTGGCATTTACCTTACTATACACATGATAGGTTAAACAATTAAATTTTGAAACGGCAAAAAGGTTTTCGTCACTTTAATATCGTTCAGACATCACCTTTTTTAAAAGATTCCAGGCTCTTATTGTGGAAAATAGCAAATTGGTGACGATTTCTCTTTTTTAGGGGTGCTAAGTCGTTTTTATTGGAATTTATTAAAATCAGTTTTAGAAATACGTAATCATGTTTTACAGCCTTAACATCTTTTTGCATCACCCACTCTATAAGACACTACGAACGGTTTGTCTGCATATTTTGCAGTCAACATGTTTCCTTTGCACCACACACTAACGTAACCCATGTCATTCTGAACCAAATCTTTTAGCTGCTTTTTACGATGATGGCCAAGAAAGTTGACTAATTTGCTCTTTGTGGGTTCACGTTTCTTTTTGTGACGAAAACTTATGAGAATATTGTTCGGTCCATTGACACCACATTTCAAACAATCAACCACAACGGATTTCTGCTCTTCAGTAAGTCTAAATTCAAAGGTCCTATGATTACCATGTTCTCCACCAGAAGTTTCTAAAAACCACACGTCATCGTGAAAACGTCTCTTGCGAAGTTTTGCTGGACCTTATTCCTTCCCAAATGCAGAGTAATATTCCCAAACTTCACTGCCTTTGAATGAAGCTTTCTTTTCCTATTCGCCAGTCACTTTTGAAATCCTCGTCAGAAATACCAATTGTTTCCCGAGTTATGCTTTTCCCTTGAAACCGATTTTACACGCTCAAATTCAGAACCACTCGCTGCTGCTGCCATTATGCTGCTTCTCTGACAGCTCCTACTTCTCAAATGAGAGAATGTGAGCAGAAAAATATATGTGATCGGGGTTTTTAATGCATATAGGTAAGAGTATTCAGTCCTGCAACAATCCCTTTTCAATTTTTGACCCATGCAATCATCACCCTAAAACAAATGAATCGTCATCCCTTTGCTATTTTTCACAACAAGAGCTGGAATTCTTAAAATAAGGTCACGACTGAACGATATTAAGGTGACGAATAATTGTATGCCTTTTGAAACATGTTTTGTAGGAAACCTACGCCATGAAAATTATGTAAAAGTTTCTGATAGGAATTCGATATGATCAGTGAAGGACCAGTGAATGTAAGGGAGAACTCCGGGGTTTGGTGCAATGAATACTCTCCTCTTTTAACAACCAGGTGGCAAACCCAAATTAAATCTATCCCCGAAAGCATCTGATCTTGTTTTCAGCACTAAGAAAAATACCCTCTGCAAAACGAACTTAATGAAAGCTGGAGCTCTACCTCTATCCATCTTATGAAACTCTCCAACACTTAAAGCTATTGGTGGACAGCTACGGAAAAATTTTCTACTCCATTCAGAGCTTTTGCTACTTCTCACATAACAAAGAACTCTTTTTGAGTGGACAATCGGTTGACTTCCCAAATCCAAAATAAGACAAACAGTAGCTCCACTCACAATTATAAATATGATTAGAAATAGTTGAAATAAGGGTGGCAATTTCTCTCGGAATGCAAGAAGTGGATAAAATACAGAAATTATCAGGATAGCTCCAATGAACTGGTAAGTAGGCCAAATGAGCATTTGGAAACATTCGTTACTCATAATAACCAATATTTGAATTTGGCGATATATTAGTGCTACTCGACTATGAAGCTGTATTATGAACGGTTGTTCAGTATCCGTAGCTAAAATTCTAAATCAAATTCCAAAAAACAGAGTAAAAATCTAACGTAATTTTACTTATAATTATTCAAATATCGTCACGAAAGTAATGTATACCTTAGATTTTTGATATTCATCTGGATCTCATTTAGCGCAATGAAAGAAACTGCTGTAATATTGGATTCCAGAATACCAACAGGTACAAATAAAAATATTTGCCGAAGTGCAAACCAAATTTGGGAATATGCACAATTTTGAGAGCTGCCACAGAAACAATCAGTATCACTTTTGAATAATCCGTGATTAATGGATGGAAACATAAATGCAAAAGCTGCGACAATAAAACTTTGCAGAATAAAAACACTTAGACAACATGTCACAAGACAGAGGAAAAATACATTTGGCTTATGGTCAGCTTTTGAAAATTTGGACTTCGTCAGATACTTCAAAGCAAAACCTTTTGGTGAGTTTAAAATACAATTAAAAAGTGAACAGATTTCTGAAGTTTTTCTAAAAAATACTGTGAGTAGGGAAAACGCTCCAAGTTTGGAAACGAGTAGGTACCAATGATACAAAAGTAAAATGAGGTAGCTTTTGGTAGGTTTCCTGTATTCCTTATGCATATCGTTAACTGAGACTAGTAAAGAGAAAATAAAGTACACAACCCAACGAAATCCTTTAAAGTGCTTCTTCTCATTTTTAGCTACTAGCTTGTAATTAGGTAAAGAGCGATAATCAATTGGAATTAGAGTAGCAAATTTTGCACTAAAATTGTTCAGTTTAATGTGAAACTTTATTACGGACACACTTGGCATTTTTTCTAGACTTTGCAAATGCTAACCGTTCAAAGACGAATTAAAAGACAATGGTATGAGCTTCAATTCAAGGAGGGAAAAGTAGAGTGAAAACTTACTTGAGCAAATATCATATTAAGTTTAGAACTCAACTGGAGTCTTTTACTGTCAAGAAATCGTCATGGTTGGTTTCCACGAATAAATAAACAGGTTTAATTACAGTTTCCAAGTAAAATTACCATATCTAAATAATTAGATGCCTAAATCCTACAGGCATATCAAAACATCCACAATTTTCATGTTGAAAATTTAATTAGAACAGAAACTCATTACAAATACATTGTTCCAATTCAGGATATTTTTTTTATTTTGTCTTAACCTAGAAGACACTTGTGTCATGCTTCAAATGCTGACAGCTATTCTAACACATACAATTATTACAAAATTTAATTCAATTATTCATGAACCCCTAAGAAACCATATTGGGAGCCAAGAGAAGAAGTTTACTTGACAGTTACAACTTTGATATAAGGTTCGATCATCGCAAAGTATTTTGTCTTGTACACACACTATGATGACAGCTGGCTTACAAAAGTTTTCCTCAACTACTGCAGATGCCTACAAAAGAAAACTGAGCTATCTGAATGTTTGATCTTTGAAAAATTATTATTTACCCATTATTATTATCACTTTTTATTCAGTTTAACAATAAATTCAATGTTATTGGTATGTCTGACATAATTTCTTACCGTAAACCATTACCAAATTATACTAGCAAGTGGTTACAAATGAAGATTATAGTGCGAAGGCATATTACACTTTAACTGAACACATAGTTTGTCTTAACTAATTGTAGCATTTACCTCATAGCATAGAGTTTACCAGTGATCCACCGAATAAAGAAGGCATCCTTATAAAAAGTTTGCTTAATTTTGTCATGTTTTGACATTTTTAAACGATTACTATTTATTATTTCAAGCTTTCAATCACAAACTGCGACCGTGATCAGGAGAATTAAGTGAAATAACAAATGGAAAGAAGATAACATTAACATTAAAAATTAAGCTCAATAAAACTGGAAATATGAATATTCTAATCGTTATGATTCAATGTTTGGTTTTTTCAACGAATATAAAAATCAATAGAATTACTCATAAAATATGCTCAATTATTTTATGTTGCAAAATCAAAATCGTGTAAAGTACTACTATTAGCAAGTTTTCATGCATCAATAGCGGCCGGCGCTTCGCGAAAATAAG
Source organism: Willowsia nigromaculata (assembly GCA_034700605.1). Classification (NCBI taxonomy): domain Eukaryota; kingdom Metazoa; phylum Arthropoda; class Collembola; order Entomobryomorpha; family Entomobryidae; genus Willowsia; species Willowsia nigromaculata. The sequence continues at coordinate 8,555 of JAQIXX010003951.1, forward strand.
AAAGGAAAGAAACGGGCTTCTCTGTAGGTAGAACAAGATTTGTTTGATATTGGCTAAACGTTAGGCAACGTGTAAGATACCCATTGATATCGCAATGTACATATTTAAAAAGTTCACCGATTCTGATCGATATAAAAAGATTAACAATAATATATTGTATAATTTTGTTGACTGGTAATTTTACATTCCTACAGTTACAATTAAACTAATTGTATGTTGATTCTTTAAGAATTTTGTATTTACTCAGTGAATTCATAGCTTTGAATAATAATTTAACTGGTTTGTGTGTGGGCTGAAGCCTGTTGGCAGAAGGTAGCTTACTAATCGTAAGTAAATATCTTGACAACACTACTTTCAACATTCCAATAAGTTTGTTTGCTCAAAAGTTGAATATATTTATAACTTTTAAACAGAAGATCCAAACAAATACGTTTAAAACTGAGATTATCTCAAATTCATCATCTTGTGTTTCTCGAAAACGTCTCAAATTTGGTCAGTTTTGGACTACATCTAGTTGAAGTAAGTTTGGGCTGGTCTTAAGTTATTCTAGGAATTTATTTAATTTAAAACGGCTTCCATAAGCTTTGTAAAATAAATTAATATAAAAGTTTGACTGGGTATTCAGTAATATGGCAGAATTCTATAAAATATATAGTTCCCCCACTTCAATTTTAGGAAGGTATAACTCCATTTCTTGGGAACGGTATCACGTTAGCTCTACAAAAAGTGCCACGGGCACAAAAACTATGAAAACATACGATCTAGCTATTCTTAACATAAAAATCTTTACTCTCGTTGGATCCTTGCTTGCGGTAATTTATCAAACTGTAAAATATTCTAAATTATTTCAGGAAAACGCAAGCAACATGTTACTTTCTTGGCTAACAGCAGCTTGTCTCGCTTGTGGAAGCATTCATTTCTATTTGGTCCGAAACATAGTCCCAGAAATTGCTGGATTTTTTAACCAACTAATTTTATTTGACCAAAGATTTGAGAAAAAGGCAAAGCCATCTCGAAATCAAAGCTTTCGGGAAATGTTAGCTATTGGCTTTACATATTTCAGTGCAATTACAAGCGATATTTTACCGATAGGTTTTGCGTTCGGACTTCATTGGCAAAATCCATATAGATCGTCACTAGAAGGCTACAAATTAATTCCAGAGCGATCAGAATCTGATAAGTCTTTAATGAATGGAATCACAATATTCCTATAAAACCTGGTCATTTTCTCGTTTAATTACTGGGTATGGTCGATTGGAAATCACTCCTCTGATTTTACATGTGGGGCTATTCATAACCTGGCAGCTGCAATACTCTGCGACAACCTTAAACTGTATGGTAACCGAGTATTTACCACACATGTATTCATAAAATATTCTTCTAAAATTATATTTGTTGATTAAGATTCGAAAAGTTCTATTTCAACCAAAAACATAATTCGGTCTACTCCAAAGGGAATATTTTCAGACAAAATCATATTCTCGTCGGCATGCTAAATGAAATACAAAAGGGTCCACTTATGCTTCTAATTATAACAGTAGTAACTTGCGTTTTCGCAATATCTGTGTCTACTTTTGTCAAAAGTGAGATAAAAGATATTGTGCTGTTAGCCATACTACTATATATTGCCATTGGATCTGTACTCTTAATTCCAGTTTTGATTGGAGGAATGTCAATGGTTTACGTTAAATCAAAAGATTTGATCGAAAGAATTATTCGCAAATATTCTGCTAACATCTCAGAGTGGAATAGAAAATGGGAACAAAGATTCTAACGATCATGTACACCTTGGAAAATCATGATTAGCTCAACCAATTTCGTTGACGAGTTGACACCTTTAAATATTTTACTGCTTTCTATGAATCTAACTGTTAATATCATACTTGTCCAGTAAACACTTCAATTATTTCAATTTTTATTACTAGGTAGAATAAAACAATTATAAGATGAGCTTAAAATTAAACTTATTAGTTTGTTAGTTAGCTAATTTAAGTTTTTGAATGATTTCTTTCACAACCTCTTGAAAGATCATGGGCTCCAGTTGTTTAGACATCTGGTATATGACAAACCGATTGCTGATAACAAACTAAACTTACAAGGGAGGTCAACATAGTGCATAAACTGGATCGATATAATACATGCCTTATCCGGCATACATTTTCATGCTATTTAATAAGTGCATAACGATTTTTATGCACGGGGCTTTATATTGAAGTCACAAGCCATTTCTTGTTAGAATGTAGGATTTTGGGGATCTCAGTTGAGTAGTCATAGATATCATTGGTTCATGTCATTTTCTGTTACTTTATTTGAAAAATCCTTTAAAGCTTGAATTCCGATTGTTGATACAGGCTTAAATACTGCCAAATAACATTTACAATGGTGTTTTTTAAGTCAATGCAAAATAAATTCATTATTTAATAATAATTATTTTAACTGTGTAACTTGCAGTCACATAAGTAGAAATCTTTTTTTATGTAATTAAAAAAAATATTATGCTTTTATAATGTTATTCAAAACAACTCCTAAAATTTAATTATAATTTCCTAATGTAAAGTATCAAACAAACTGCAGCATATGGTACTGCAGCTAGTCAAACTTCTTTGAGCCCACCTATATCCAATTTCTTTTTTGTTTTTCTCAGTGTGCCCCTTAGTCAACTATGTTTAACAGAAACAATGTGGAGTGACTAAGGGGCAAACCGAGAAAAACAATAGAGAAATTGGATATAGGCGGGTTTGAGGAAGTTTGACCAGCTGCAGTACCTTAGGATTGCACCTGCAGACAAAGAATGCCTTGTAACTCCAGCATATAAGGCCTATTACAGAAAAATGGTTATACACGAATTGATTAGCGTAAAAAGTATATCGTATAAGGTATATTTTATGTCGATTCCGCCAGTGCGTTAAGTTGACTTCCCTTGTAAGTTATTCGTTAGTACGAGAAGAAAATGAGTTTGGTATAGGTTAAACATGTGGAAATTTGGAAGAGAGTAGCTGATGTTGTCGTATATTTACAAATGTCAACAGATTTAGATCAGTAAAGAATGCTAACATTTTACAATAAATGAATGTTAGCTTTGAATCGTCAATTTAACGAGTTACATCGACTATTTAATTATATAATGTATACTCAATCATTTTGTTTTCTTTTCCTGTAATCATGGCTGTCAATAAATATTGACCCAAATTTGTGCTGGCTGAGGCTTGTAGGCTGACAATAACTTACATAGTGAATATATTTTTATAATCTCATTTTCATCATTTCTATCAACTGTTTGCTCCAAAGAATAAACATTTTAAGAAAATAGTGAATGTGTAAAGGCTTCCTGTTAATTAGAATTTTGTGACTTATATATCCCAGCTTTTAGTCTCGACCAGAGTCGAAATGAAATTAAACTTGACGTGCATATCATATTCAAAATTTTAATGACTTTTCGATAATATCATTAAATACCCACGCTAATTAAAAAGTGTTGTTCAAGACGAAATATTTAAACATGAAATCTAAATACACACCTTAAAAATGGGGTATATGTAAAATTCCTCATCTTTGTTTTAAGAAAACATGTCAAATTTTGTCAGTTACAAACCTCAACTGCTTCAAGTAAGTTCAAGTAGGCTTAAAGTATCCCTGAAATATTTTTCAACTATTGTCCAAAGCCCGACAAAATTGAATTAAAACCTGTATAAAATTTGACAGACTATTCAATAATTCAATAAAATGGCAGAATTTCAAAAATTATATAGTTCCCCCACTACAATTTCAGGAAGGTATAACTCCATTCCCTTAGAATGGTATCAGGCTTGTTGTGAAAAAACTACCACAGGATTGCTACTTCGTCCGAAAAACATGGGAAAATGTCATTCATTTGTTCGAAGCATACAATTCCTTTGTCTCATTGGATCCTTTCTTGCAGTCGTATATCAAACCATCGAATATTCAAAGTTGCCTCAGAAAAACCCAAGCATCATGTTACTTTCTTGGCTATCAGCAGTTGTTCTGGGTATTCTAAGCATTTATTTATATTTTCTTCAAAATAAAGTCCCAGAGATTGCTGAGTTCTTTAACCTACTAATTATATACGATCAAAGATTTGAGAAAAAGGCAAAGCCATTTAGAACTCTAAGCTTTCGTGAAATGTTAACTTATTTGTTAACATATGTATTTTACGAAAGTTACAAGCGATACACTAACTGTTGGATTTGCGTTTGGGCTTCATTGGCAAAATCCATATAGGTCGTCACTAGTAGGCTATAAGTTAATTTTAGAGCAGTCGGGGTCTGATGATTCCTGGGAAACTGGAGTCACAGTACTCATGTCAAAACTAGCTATTTGTCTCTTTAATTACTGGGTGTGGTCGATTGGATTGCAATCTTCTGATTTCACTATTGGGGCTATCAACAATCTGGCAGCTGCAATACTCTGCGACAACCTTAAACTGTATGGTGTCCGAATATTTCTTTATAATACATAATATAATATTTTTCTAAAAATATATTTTTGCATTTACCAATAGATTCGAAAATCAGTATTTCAACCAAAGACAGCATTCGGTGTACTCCGGAGGAAATAATATTCAGACAAAATCAACTTTTAGTCGGCATGCTAAATAAAATTCAAAAGGGTCCTTTTATGCTTCTAGTGATAACAGCAGCTACTTGCGTTTTAGCTATTTCTGTGTCCACGTTTGTTAAAAGTGGGATCAAAGACATAGTATTTGTAGCCATTTTACTTTATATTTCTTTTGGGTGTACACTCCTAATACTAGTCTTGATTTGCGGAATGTCCATAGTTTATGTCAAGTCAAGAGACTTGATTGATAGAATCATTCGCAAATATCCTGCTAATATCTCAAAGTTGGATAGAAAATGGGAACGAAGATTCTACCAATCTTGCACACCTTGGAAAATCATGATTAGTTCAACCAATTTCGTCGACCAGTTGACACCTTTAAATCTTTTGCAGTTTTCAATGGAACTAACTGTTAACATTATACTTGTTAAATAAACACTTCATTTATTTAATATTTTAGCACACAAATGCAAAATAATACAATCAAGTTACGAATTCATACAAAAATTGCACTAATTAACGAAAACAATTAAGAATAAAATATATACAACCAAGTACAATTTTATTTTTTATTACCTCGTATAACAAAGAATTATGATATCAAGATAAGCTCCGTTCTTTCTAGTGACTTGTTTCACAACAATGTATCAATGTCCACTGGACATGCCCAATTGCCCAGTGTACAAAATGTACAGTTGTCCACCTAATCGGGTTGGACAGTGTTAATTTTGATTAGAATTGCTAAATTTTTAATGCAAAAATTGCGAGATACAATAAGCATAACATGTTAATAACATAAAGTTTTAATGCATTTGTCACTCATAGCGTGTAACATTTTAAAAAATAATTGAAATGTATTTTCATCATAATATTTTATTCCAGTTTTAAATTAAATTTGGAGTGGATTCATCAGTTCGTTTGTTCATTATTTCCTGGTGTACTAACGAGTGAGGTCTTTCAGCGGAAACCCTAAATTTAAAGAAAAAGGCACATGAATACGTAGATTTTGATACGGAAAATCACATGCAATCGTCAAATTGACCGAATGTTGAGGTATGTAATCACTGGATGACTTTTTTAAAGATGTTTGAAAGGGCGTGGGGCGCGCACTCTCCTCAACAAACACACCCTCTCCTAAAGCTTACTTTCCGATGGTGCTATTTCTCCTTATGTTTTTTCATCTGCTGGACACTACTTCCATGATGTGCTTACTTCCAGCGTCGCTGTTCCAGTTCCAGGGTTGTAGCTTCTGCTCCACTACAGCCCAAGCCTAAACAACGGAAGCATGGAGCAGGAGTATACTTCTGCTCTCTAGCGACACATCAACCATCCTACTTGTTCAATAATGTCAATGATCATTGATCATCATAAAAACTGTATCATATAAAGTTTGTTTTAAACCAATTCTGTCTGTGCATTAAGTTGACTTCACTTGTAAGAAACTTTTTAGAACGGATAGGAAATGTGCTCGGTATTGGCTAAATATGAGGAAATATGTAAGGGAATCGTTAATATAGTCATATATTTACAAATGTCAACTGATTTATATCTGTAAAGAATGCCAATATTTTCTTCAACATGATAATTAGCTTTAAATTGTGACTTATACGGGTTTCCCCAACTATAGTAAATACTTAATCATTTGGTTTTCTTTTTCTGTAAGCATAGTTTTATATAAATATTTACCCAAATTGTGTGTGGGCTGAGGCTTGATGGCTGATACCAGCTAACATTGTGAATGTACCATGATAATCCGATTTTCATCTTTTATATCTACTGTTTGTTCCTAAGAATAAACATTCTATGAAAATATTGAATGTGCAAAGACTTCCTACTAATCAGAATTTCGTAACTTATATACCCCACCTCTTATTCTTAACAACTATAGTCGAATGTTTGAAGCAATTTTAATATCTATTCAAACAAATCATTAGCTACCTAGTATAATTTGAGCTTGCTGTTTGAAAGGAAATGTTTCAACATTAAGGAAATAAATACGCTGAAAATGAAGGTTAACTCAAATTCGTCACCTTTATAGGAGACATGTAAACTTTTTTCAATTTTAAGACTCAACAGGCTCAAACAAGTTCAAGTAGTCGTGAGCTATCACCTGAATTGAAACATTTCAAATTTTATTACAAGTTATGTAAAAAGATTGACTGATTATTCGATAATATGGCAGAATTTTTTAGACTCTATAGCACCTCTATTAGAGTTTCAGAAAGATATAACTCCATTCCCATGGAGTGGTATCAAGTTAGCTCTACAAAGCAAAGAAAACCACATATTGAATTCTGTTGAATATTTGATGATTGTGGTTCCTTTTTTATGAAAACTCATTCCTTCGAATAAATATTTGCCCAAGTTTTGCGTGGAATAAAGGTTTGTAAAATATGATAGCTTAAATGGTGAAAACATCTACGTAATCTCATTTTCAACATTTCCAAATATCAACTCTTTGTTTTCAAGAGTAAACATTTTTTTTAAACATTGAGTACGTGGCGCTTGCCTGTTATGTATTGATATGTTTGCGAAGAATATATGTAATTCCTGCATTTAGCCTTTAGATCTAGTATCGAAATAAAAAACCATGTTAAAACAAACATCATATTATTTAAAATTTCAATATCTGTTTAAACAGGTTATTACAAAGCCAAAAGGTTGTTTGAAGTTGCTGTTTTGCAACAAATATTTAAACACGAAATTTAAATACTGTAAATAAGCTGACTTAATAACATTTACCTATCAAGTTAAACTATCTCATATTTATTCTTCATCTAGCATTTCTTATCAACATGTCAACTTCGGCTACATAAATCCATATATTCATTTGGTAAATTTACCATAAGATATAAACTGTTATTTAGATATCGTAGGAACACACGATATTTGCATGTTACGATTTTGGTTGATTGCTTAACTAAGCGATAAAACGATCAAATCCTTTCCTTACTCCATATTTTGTAAATTTCAAGCATCAAATAGTTTATGTGGGCTCAAGTGATCCTCAAATATCTCTTGCATTTAAAACTTGCAAAATTGTACTAAATACCATAATATAATAAGGGTGACTGACTATTCAATAATATGGCAGAATTCTTTAAAATATATAGTTCTCCAACTACAATTTCAGGAAGGTACAACTCCATTCCCTTAGAATGGTATCAAATTCGCTGTACAAAAGGGAATACTGGTTTGTTACTTCGTCCTAAAAATATGGGGAGATATTATTCAGCCATTCAAAGCCTACAATTCTTATCTCTCGTTGGATCCTTTTTTGCAGTTTTTTATCAAACTGTGGAAAATTCAGAAATGTCTGAGAAAAGCCAAAGCCACATGTTGCTTTCTTGGTTAACGGCAGTTTGTCTCGGTGTCTTAAGCATTTATTTATATTTGATCCGAAACAAAGTGCCAGAAATTGCTGAGTTCTTTAACCAACTAATATTATACGATCAAAGATTTGATAAGAAAGCCAACCATTTTAAAACTCAAATTTTTCGTGAAATGTTTACAATTTGTTTTGCATATTTTACTAAAATTACAAGCGATACACTCCCTCTCGGATTTGCGTTTGGGCTTCATTGGCAAAATCCATATAGGTCGTCACTAGTAGGCTATAAGTTAATTTTGGAGCATTCGGGGGCCGATGATTCCTTGGTAACTGGAGTCACAATACTCATGTCAAAACTAGCTATCTGTCTGTTTAATTACTGGGTGTGGTCAATTGGATTGCAATCTTCCGATTTCACCATTGGGGCTATTAACAATTTGGCAGCTTCAATACTCTGTGGCAACTTGAAACTGTATGGTAACCATAGTAACCAAATATTTTATAATAATACTTGTAATATTCTTCTAAAAATATATTCATGCATTTAGATTCGAAAATCAGTATTTCAACCAAAGACAGCATTCCGTGTACTCCGGAGGATACATATTCAGACAAAATCAGCTTTTAGTTGGCATGCTAAATGGAATTCAAAAGGGTCCTTTCATGCTTCTAGTTATAACAGCAGCACTTTGCGTTTTAGCTATTTCTGTGTCCACTTTTGTTAAAAGTGGGATCAAAGACACAGTATTTGTGGCCATTTTACTTTACATTTCTTTTGGGTGTACACTCCTAATACTAGTCTTGATTTGCGGAATGTCCATAGTTTATGTTAAATCAAGAGACTTGATTGATAGAATCATTCGCAGCTATCCTCCTAATATCTCAAGGTTGGATAGAAAATGGGAACGAAGATTCTACCAATCTTGCACACCTTGGAAAATCATGATAAGTTCAACCAATTTTGTTGACCAGTTGACACCTTTAAATCTTTTGTAGTTTTCAATGGAACTAATTGTTAACATTATACTTGTAAAATAAACACTTCATTTATTTCATATTTTAGCATTCAAATCCAAAACCAATCAGCCAGACATGTTACGATTTCATTTAAACCATTGTAAGCAATTTATAATATAAAAGAATTATAAGGGATAGCCATTGAACCCATCGGATGATGGAAAATATACTAATCTAATAATATAATTAGTTGATTTAATGATTGAATTGAAGGTGGAAATATTTATTTCCCTAAAATGTAACGCGTCATGTTTTACGTAGTTTTGTG
>JAQIXX010003952.1:0-17742 GCA_034700605.1 Willowsia nigromaculata
GTGCTTTCAAGCATGGGGAATCTGGGAAAAATAAAATTTCTAAACATAGGGTCAAAATGACTCCAAGGGAGGGGTAAAAAATCATGCCCCATGCTTGACAGCATAGGTGTAGCAAATTTCAGCCCGTTTATCCAAAATTTGATTTTTAATTTTTGATCCCTCCCACTGGGGTCAATTTGACCCCATGGTCAAAGATTTTATTTTTCCCGGATTCACCATGCTTGAAAGCATAGGTGTAGCAAATTTCAGCGCATTACTCGAAAATTTGAATTTTGACCCCTCCCCCTATGTCAATTTGACCCAAGAGGCCAAAGATTTTATGTTTGCCTGATTCCCCATGCTTGAAAGCACAGATTTGAAAAAATGTGACATCTCGTTGGATGACCCCTTAGCTTTGCCCTATCTGTTTACGGTAAGAGCCTATGTATATGAATACGTTGGTTGGCTCATGTTTTTACATGAACAGTTTATTTTGTGTAAGCTTGCATAGCACAATATTGCAAGAAAGTGCATAAAGTGAATAGTTTGTAGTGGAATTGTTAACACACAAAAATATGTTTAAGAGTTTTGGGAAATTCACTTTCCATTCTATTTAGATCTGATTGTTGGTGGAAGGTTCAAACTACTTAATTGAATTGCTTCCGGTGGAACTACAGCTATGTACAATGCGGTTGACATGAAAACTGGGAATGTGGCTTCTTGGCTTGTCTACTGTTACACATTTGGTTTACTGCCGATGACTGGAGCACAAAGACGAACCAGATTACAAGGGAATTTAAAAACTTTCTTGTGATCTGTTCCTAAAAAAGGAGTATAAATTTGATGTCAAGTTTGATTGGGACAGGGAGTAGATATCCAAATTTGTGGAGTGATTAAAAGTGAAGTGATGATATTTCAAAGTAATGAGCTCACAGTATGTGCTCTCAATAAAATAATTGAAATTAAAAATAACACAAACAGCAACGAAAAAGTTGAACGTAAAAAAAGAAAGACAAGAAAGCGTCTATTGGCTAAGAAGAAGAGACTTGAATGTGTTCTGTTTAATTAGTATACGTGGTTGTTATATTAATTGGGTTTTCTTGTTAAACACAAAATATAATCAATATGCATGTGATAAAAGGTCAAAAATGCTTTTATTGTTACTCCCTACTCTTTTCTCTAACAGGTATACTCACCATCACTTGCGTTTTAAGTACTGATGTTCTGTTATGATGTTGACACGTAAACTTTGCTTCTATGTGACTGCAACTAACTTGTACTTTTAAAATGAATTCAAAATTTACAAGTTTGTTTATAAAATCTGTTTGATTAAAATTTAGTAATCATGCGTACCTTACTGGCGAAGATTTTTGTGCAAATCTGCCATTCCGTGAGAGGTTCTATTTTCTAAGCTCAAGTAGCGCGTCAAGTATTTCTCTCGATTTCCTGGAGTAATTAAATACTGAAGACATTACTTTGTCATTGCCTGGCAATTAGTAGCTTTGCACAAATAGCCGGTGATTTCACTTGAATATCTTCAGATGGGATTATTGACGCTGTCGCCTGGTCATTGATATACTTCGCATATTATCATAAACAATTATGATAAAGTATTTATAATGACTTAAGCATTCGTATCATATTGTACATTATTAGTTTTCTATTTACGATAAAATCATATTTATATTAATGCTAATATTTGCTTGTAAGTTTATAAAAGGTAATTCAATTATAGGCAGACCTAATTACGGTATTTTCGAGTGCTGTTTCAAAACCTTATGTTATTGTAGCATTTGGATTTACTTGTATGCGGTTGAAGAGGTAGAGGTCCTTTAGTACTACCGCCGATATTTCTGTGAACTGAGCATAAAAATACATAATGTTATTGAGTTTGCTGGTGATTTTATGGTTACTGCAGTTTTGTTCACATGGAGAGAAATAATGTAATTTACTGTTTACCTTGCATTTTGGTAGTTCCGTATTATTCATGAGGAGGTGAAAATGCAATAAACCCGTAATATCCCCAATGTAAGGTTTCTTTCGGAAGCTGCTAATGTCTCTCTCAAGAGGGAGATTTTTCGCTAGTTCTTCCACGCCATTCTATGCCGGTTATTGCAGTTTCTGATCCTTCAAGCATCTGCTTGGAATTTTGTATATTTTGTGAGATTTCAAGATTCTGAGTGGCGTCATGAACTGACAAATAACGGCGAAAGCCGAATATTTAATACATTCCTCTGTACTCGCTAGTATAGTATTTGATTTAAAGAATTACTAAATTCTTTCAAATGACCCACTATCAATTGTTCCTAAGGTCAGCTCTTCGATATTTTCATGCAGTTTACTGGGAATTCCATTGCTGTAAATCATATCACAACCAGTGTTTCCACTCAGAATGTTTGCATGTTGATTGTTTGGGGTTTGACATATCGTCGATCATTTTAAGGTTTTTAAATAAACCCTTTCCAATCATTAGCATTTTAAGATAGGGAAATGGGAACGTGAATGAGGTTGATAAAATGCGGAATGCCCGGGTAAATTCACAACATGATCATGACTTTTTTCTGTCGTGTTTGTCTCATATTCAAGTATTGTAAGGTGTGTCAGTTTTAATTTGAGATTTGTCAGTGCACGGAAAGTCTCCACAATAAACAGAGTCACCCAAAATTCTCAATTGTTGCAAAGAATCAATTCGAACACCCAGAAAGATTGCACTGCTTGCAACTGAAACCGTTGTCAGATTAAGTACTACAAGGTGACGAAACATTATCACTTTTTCAAGATTTCGTATGATCTTGGGATCACTCCAGATACGCTTTTTTGCAGAATACACAATGAAGTCATCGGAGCATGATGATGATGTGAGAATATCCAATTTGTGAGTTTGGTCATTGGTAATGCTCTCTTGTAGCTCTATGTTTTAAGCTTGTAGTGCGCTTAAGCATCGTCTGAAGATTGATGGGACTAATGTCACAGTGTTTCACCAAAAAACTGAGTAACTTCTGAACAACAATATAATAAAAAAATTTATATCTACAATACATGAAGTTGAAATATTCACAAATATTCCTATTTTTTAAATTATTTACGTTTTTTGCTTCGTCAGAATCTTCATTAGCTAACACCAAAGCATTTGTCTTTACCACGTAGCGTCTCATAACGTCATTAAGATGCTTATACACCAAGCGTCACTAAGGAATATCATCGTAAGCAAGAATGCCCATCACTGCAGGATTATTAGGAACCATTTCAACCGTCGGGTTGTTATCATGGTATGAGTCCGTATGCAAACCTTCGCTTCCATTTATTTTGGAACGTAACTGGGTTTTTTTGCGTGTGAAATCAAGTCTGTGTTGTTTCCATTTGTAGTTGGAAACGAATTCATCTGCAATAGAATGTATGAATATTTTTTAGTTCCAGTTTAACACAAGATAATGGAATTAAGCCATTACAACTAAATTCACGTGAGTATAGCGACCACGCTATAGTACAATTATTTCTAAATTTAATTCTTTCATCCAAAACTACTTTATATAATGAAAAGACTCATTTTAACTCTCTATATAGTGGTGAAATTAGACAATTTTTACTTTTAGGAAATCTTGCACGCGATAATGCGCAATTAGTAGATTTATTAGCTTATTTTGCTGCTCTGACTGATTGTCGTCATCATCGTCTTCCTATCTCTATTATGGATACTGGTATATTAAGACATCAAATCCTGTTCCTTGCACCCAAATTACATGAACGAGATTTTGAATTTGTTTTCCCCATTAATAACCTATCACCTTAATATCACCATTCAATTGCTGAATGTAATATCAATAAAGAAAATTTATCTGTTGTACTAAAGTGTTGCTTTATGGTTACTATGTACTGCACCAAAAGCGACATTAGCTTTTTCAGTCATGCAACATAAAAACATCCGTCTTTACCTACCCAGATTGCAGGATCGCCCGTGGCATCATGATTTTACTCTTTCAAGATGTTGATGGAATCGATCGTTTATAGGATTCTTGAGGTTTTTGGTTTTGGCACTATACCAAATACCGCGCTACCCCTATTTACCCTCCATTGCAAAATCCGCACACTTAAGGCGAAGGTTATTTGTTTAATTTCCTATAGTTCTGAATTATATTAGCAGAACTGGAGCGAGTGAGTTGGGACATGTTTTGATACGAGCAATGCGTAATAACTTGTTTCGATGTTGATGTTGGAATGGATTTATTTTGATCAGGATGGGTAGCAATTTGGAATTCATAAGGGATATTTTTCACGATGCAGTAACGCTCGTGAGATAGCATCAGCTGGAAAATCTAAAATATTTCGAGCATTCGCAACTTACCGCAATGGATTATAATCACATAAAATTTGAGCATTAATATTTTGAAGTAGCGCCCATTCAAAATTGGAAAGTAAACCTTTTCAGATTATCAAGAGGTTAAATACTTTACAGGAGTTTCAGAAATCTTTCATCGAGGAAACTCATGCAAACTCTTGAAATGTTTATGAAAGGGGACATTCATGGATGTACGTATATATAAGTCGGACTCAATCAGGTGATGTGTGACACTGGATTTTATGCTCTTGCGTGTTTGACAGTATGAGCTTAAACAGTTGTCCTAAACTATGTAATACTGTCGAGCGGCAACTATCAGCTGATAGTCAGAGTAAACGGTAGGTATGAGGTTGGCAGTTTTGTGTACTTCATTTTCCGCCTGCCATACGCTGGTAAAGTCGTTGACCAATGCTCTCAATTGTCTTGTTTTATCACTTATCAAAGTGGAAAATTTTCACGTTGCTTCCATTCATGTTTTTTGTGTATTTGTCTTGAAAACCCACATGACAAGAGTTTGCTACGTATGGGCTCAAAGCTTTGTATGCATAGACATTTAATAAATATTTTGCTGCCAATTTATAAAACCATGACATATTTATGATCTAGTTCGTGAGATACTTTCTCATATCTCATTTAAACCTGTTAGGAAAAACCGGTACTTCCTTGCGGATATCCACTGTGTATTGTGTGCACATTATGAACACGTTTACAACTAAGCTGCACCACTGCTGCGTATGAAAGACAAGGAACCTTTTTGGTATTGTATGCATTAGGTCTCCGTTCTATGCACATCTGCTGCAGTGTCCACTTTCACTGATACTCTTTCCACATTGATGAGATACAATAACGCATATTAAGAATTAAATATTTTAAACCATGCTGCACACATCTGCATTTGAATCATTTGATATATTGAAAAAACTTGCTAGACAGGACTGAATCCTCAACTATTCTCACTTTTATGAATTGTTTTAATGTTGCCAATTTTATTCCCATCTCTGACGCAATTTTCCTGCATCCCACATCCTGAAAAATATCCTTTAGCTATATTTTGAAAGGTGGTGCTGTTTAAGTTGGAACCAAACTAATCGTTTGCATCTACCTTTTCTCAAATTCTGCTCATGAAATTATCGAAAAAATAATAATTCCTTATTGTCATTTAAAAATCAAAAGTATTGTCGAGTATTGCATGCGATGGTGGCCAATATGTGAATATAAAATGCAGTTTAAAAAACTTGTTTGTGAGTATTATGTCTAATGCTAATTGACTTTGTTTGTTTTTCAAAAGCCTCTTCTATGCTATTCGTTAATCATAAAAAGGGTTGACTTGGTTCTATGTATATTGACTTCCTTGAATTATGAGACCCAATAGAAATAAGAAATATCGCATCCCGTTTATCACAATTGTACAGACTAAATTAGCCATGATTATGTACATAACTATGCCTGAACACTGGGGTTGAATATGTACGCTGAAACAATTTAAACAATATTCTGAACCAGGTAAGTTGAAAAATTATAAAAAATGCATGGTTGGTAAAAGAACAATCCTCCAACAGTCATTATGATCAGAGAGAATATATGTCTTCTCCGTAAAGAATTTTCCGCTTTACATTCGTTTGCGAGATTTTGCAATCTGATAGAACATTTTTCACATAAAATGAATAGTGACAGAATCTAAAGTGGGTAGTATTAATAATTATAGAAGAAACCGTTGGGCTAATCTCGGGATCACTCACTTGAAGTAATTTTTTTTAAAGTTAGTGAAAAGTGATACAACTGCCTTGAAGAATGTCTGGCAGAAAACTCAGAACATGAACAAGAAAATATTTTATGCTATTCATGCTTTTCTATGTATTCATTCAAAACTTATTTGCACAGTGGCAGACCTCGTTTTTGGGCAAATAAAGACTACGATAAGTAGACTACGATAGGACTATGATATATACGCAATTAGCCTCATTTATAATATAATAAGCATATAATAATTATAAAGCATATAAAGCTTATAATTTAGCATGTACCACCAAACATAACTCTGGAAGGACTGAATTGGTCCTAAAATTTACCATCATTATGAATGCGCTATGACTGAAGACCTTGTATTCATTAAAAATCAGTGAGTTGCGTCATGGTAGTGGTAGTTTAGCATCTCATCATTCGTTCAAAAAGAAATATTTTTCGTCTTAGATTTCGTGGATTACTTAAACCTTAACACACAAATGAAAAAAGGCTAGTCTATCCTCACGTATTTAGCTCTCCATTATGCTCGACAAGTTATGAAATAGAATATTGTTACTTTTACTATCTAAACGAACTGAAGCATGAAAGAAAACGATGTATACAGACTGAGCAACAAAAAATTCAAAATTATTATTATTAACAAAAATCCAAGTTCATGTTTTTTTTAAGAATTGAATAGACAACTACACAAAATCCATTCCAAAATTCATCCACATGTTAATCTTGTACGTAAAATTTTCTATTATAGGTGTGGTGTGATGCGTCCTTTTCACCCTTAATGATTTTCTGCAAAATCCACTCACTCCTTAAAACTTGTAAGTCCTTTTGCTTCAAGCAGTAGCTCTTCGGCAGAGATGAAGTCGTTATCGCCAAGCACAATTTCTGTTCTTTCTGCGACTATTGTTTTGTTTGGATCTGAAAAATTGAATAAGCAATATAACCAAAAATATACTCGTAGGGTAGGAATGCAAAGGATTTATATTTTGCTTACATTCTGTTTCATTTTCCAGCAACTCAGCTCCTGCATCCAATAATATTAGTTTGCAGTAGTATGCAAAGCAATGAATATTTTACAACCCTTAAATGGCTTGTTTTGGTGATGTGGCATTATCTGGTTGACCGCTATACTTCAGCCTGCTGATTTCGGATTGATTGGTAAGGTTCAAGACAAATCTCTCCGAATAAATTACCTCCACCGTGCCTTGTCAATAATAGATCGTTCAGCGAGCATCTGTGCATGCCATTATTGTCCCCATACCCTGTCAATGCGCAACTGATGATGCTTTCATAAATTGAAAATATCTACCAACATCAATAAAACTAGCATGATTTGTCACAAGAACTGGAGAAAATTGGAAGAATGAAAACAAAAAAAGTAACCTCAATCTCAAAATTAGGGGTTTTGCCTTCACCATAACTTCTTCACCATATGGATTGATTCTATGGACCATTGGAATCCCTTGACAATATTTGGTTTTAAACATTTTAAGCGGCACTCGATGGTTCTTTTGAAATTCCATTCTGAATCATGAAAGGAGTGATGTTAATGGTGGTTTATATGGGGTGACTGTAGAATACGATATAATATGTGCGTACACGCAAATCGGAATTTTGAACTAATCTCACCTCATGTGAGAAAACTATAAAATGTGATTTTAGTAGCACGGGCGCGCTTTTTATAATGTGGAAAAAGAATCAGAATAACTTTGACAAAACTACCATTGATTAATACTTAATCTTACTTTACTAACTTGGCTATTATGCCTCTATTACAAACGTCAGTTATGTTAGGTTTTACTTTAGAAAAAAACAAATAACAGCCATGCTGACAGTACTCACAGGAAGATCTATTTAGTTAAGCTACGCAGAGTAACACGATGATTGGTTAAAAAAGGAGTGAGTGATCAGTGCATACGCAACAATCAAGTTGGTACACCTCTGTTTTATAACAATATCCCAACAAAATATCCTAAGGAGTAAGAGGAGTTAAAATTGAGAGGTGATCAGTCTTGGCATCAAAGCAAAGCTAGAGCATCTACTGATCATCTTTTCCAATTTTCTAATTCACTTATATACTCCACTTTTGACCTAAAAACAATTTTCAGTCAATGTTTTAAAATTCTTAAATCTAAACTTACATGCTATTCTAGGGAGTACCCTTAACATAGGAAATTTCATAATTTTCAATACTACCTAAAACGTACATAGTTTTCACTTAAAAATATCCAGTTTAATCCAGTTTTAGCTGATGTCCCCTTCTTCATTTTTCCAGGAAAGGGAGAGTTTTTTTATTACCCTGCATCCTTGAACTCTTACCCAAAAACATCCAAAGAGTTGCACACAGTGCTGCAGCTATGCCTGCACATCCTACTTTACAGTATTACGTAAGGAATAAAAAATAAAATACAATGTATCTCTGTGGAAGTGGAAAAAGGAAGTACTCACGACCAAATTATTATAGCATTAAGCTAGATAAGCATATAACAAGTGAACTGCCGTTTTCATGAATTTGTGACACAAGCAATATTGCCATAATCAACAAAATACGCATACGTATGTGCATCGGGGTTATTTGGTTTATCTGTACGAATTATTTTTGCTATGTAGTATAATCCAACGAAAGGGGCAAGACAAAAGCGTTAGGATATTGCTTCGTGGTAGCCGATGCAGTTGACTTGAGATTATCCGTTATAAATTAATTCAATCCTAATAGTTTTTTTAAAATCACTTTTATTAACGATCCAGAACTTGGAAGGTGAACTCACATATTGTACCCGTACTTCCACTCTATTCACATCGATAGGTGGCAGGTTTCTTAATGGAGGGCATGGAATGTACTTTATATGCTTTTCTTTACTTTTCCATTTATCTAGCTCTCGAATTTCATAGTTTTTCCAATAATATTGAAAGCGGTAATAATTAAATTAAATGTGCATGAACTCGTGTAAGAAGGAAGTTTTTTTACAATACTCGTCGTAAAAGATTAAGAGGATGTATGCAAAGTTGTCGTGACTTCATGACTTTTTCGAATCCTTGAAATGAAACTGAACGTAGCGGATTATGGCCAATTAAAATCTTGGTGATTTCCCTTGCACACATTCGAATTTGTGGGCGTTTTTGGATGAAGTATTGAGGATGGAAGGCTTCAGCTATTGCAAGCTTGAGAAAGATTTCTTGTTCAGATGTGAGATATGAGTTCCGTGATGTTCCTGCTTGCAGGCTGTTAATACGTGTCTGTAATGCCGAGTCTTTGTAAACGTTCTTTTATTAATTTATCAACTGGTTTTATTTACTTACAATGAATAAATATTTTGGAATAAAGTATTTAAAAACTGTTTAAATAAATGTTTTAAATAATTTCCAAACTTAACGTTTTGGAGAAGCTGCTACGTACACATTGTTAGACCCACATATCCAAGAAATTGCAAATGCATCAGGTTCAGCGTTCTCTCCTATCTGTTGTTGAAATGGTAATTCTCGACGGACTAAAGTTATAAACTTTAACTTGGGAAAGTGTTGCCACATATTAGACTGGTGCATTGTTTGTTGGTTGGAGTAAAGGTATGCACGAATTCATGGTTTGAAACATGACTGATTATTTCCTCATTTGCTGCAATCAAACTTAAGTCACATGCACTAGGAGGGAAATCTTGATAAACAGTTAGGTACTGTAGGTTACGAAACCAGCACAGGAACGAGTAATTCACTGTAATTGAGTTTTCCATGCTGACAGTGTGTACTGTGGGTATAAGGTTTTCGGATAGTGGAAAGCCGAGAGAAGGGATACACGTGTATTGGCTCAGGCATCCCATATTTATTGTGAGCAACGCAAACTTTTTCAAAACGAGATGACGTAGATTTATATCGACATGTTTATACGTGAAGTATAGTATCAGCTTTTGGATTTGAGCGTTGAAATTGAGTACCTCCTTCAACATGTCATTTGAGGTAATACAGAATAAACATAACTCTTTTAAATTGGAGAAGTTAACAGTGGCATAAATATCTTACCCATGAGATACCGTTAGCTTTTTTATCTGTAAGAGGTATTGATTTGCGAATGTTTTCATCAGCATGACTGGGTGGCATAATGATTCCAAAATCTCCAATGATTCTAGGTGAGGGAGCGCATGTTGTTGATTTGCTTATGTGTTTAGAATATTTTCGAGTTGGTCATTATCAAAAGCAGGTATGTAGCTTGGTAGTGAAACTTACATAGATTTTAAATTCACACAAGCTTTCAAACAATCCATTCAGAACTTATATGTGAGTTTAATGGGTAGATACTGTGCTGTTATAATCCGAGAATGAACCAGGCGCAACTCTTCCCACTCTCTGCTCCCAACAGGGTTGGATTTCTCATTGGAAAAATTGAAGCAAATGATGCGTCGGTATGGCTACCCGCTTTCACCGTTGTTCCAACTTAATCCTGCGACCTTGACAGTTTTCGGGAGCCTGAAATAAATCACATCAACTGCTAAATTATCAATTGCAGAACAAGTTTTTAATTTCAATTAATAATTTCTTCTGAGGCGGGCATTAATCACTAAATAAATTGGAATTATATGTTCTTATAATGAAAGTTGGAAATCGTTAATTTTTTTCACCCTAAAAACCTTTGCCAGTTCCAGCGTCTCCAGTTTCCTTCGAAATGGAGCTCTTCAATTCATCCATTCTGGAAGGCACTCCATGAGCAAACCTCGTCACTATTACGAGCTTCATGATAAGCTTCACAAAATGAACTCTCGATAAGCACTGAGTCCTCACAGGAACTAATCCCCATATTATCCAGAAGTCCAGAATAAGGAGGAAGAGGTCCACCTTTGACTCTATTGTCGTTAAAAGATGAATAGATTCCATTTCTACTCTAATTAATAATTAAGCTAATTATCTTTCCTAAGAAATCGCTTCTATGTATGGAGGCTCTACTTGGCTGCCCACTTTCATGTGGTCCTGGAAGCTCCACTTTGTTCCTTGAACATTGCAACTCTCTTCAAAATTTTCTGGAGGGACTCCAAACGAGTCCATTACATCATGAAATCAATGAATTCAACATGATTATTTTATGGGAGTTACTAAAAGACACACCCCGGGCCGTACCCCACACCCCCACACCCCCCATACCCCCCACACCCCCCACACGACCTACACCCCCACACCCCCGTTCGGGAGTTATCGTGTTGACAGACAGACAGGCAGAGAGAGAAACATGATAAAATCAATACTTGCTTTCGCTTAAGCTCAAGCGGCGTAATAATTCTTAATTTATATCTATTGAGAATAAGGAACGGGGTGTGAAACGTTTAGAAAATAGAGCATGGTAGGCCCTATTTGGTCATATTACGTAAGGGTTTCTATATAAAGCATGAAATATTTCTTCTAGTGAATAATTTTTTAAAACTTTCCTTCCTATTTTCTCGAGTTTCATGCATACTTCCTCTTTCCATGATGATCATTTCAGTTGTCGTGATAATATGTAGTCCTTGGGATTTGATCTTATTCTTAGATTTTTAGGCGAAGGCCTTCTTTTCATTCTTATAGCTGTATAGGATGATGCGTAGGTTTCTAATCATCTCAGCTTTATGGGACATACGTTAACGGAATAATATGGTATTTGGAAATATTTCATGGACTGTGTTTCAATTTATACAAATATTTTGAGTACTGCCGGCGACTAAAATACTCTGATGTGGCAGAGTAGTAAAAACTTTGAAAACTTGCTTCATTTGTTCAGGAAACCTCGGATCGATTTGCCCACAAGGCCCACAATTTGCAATAAGCTTTTTATATTGAACGCAAAAAATGATTGAGCACCGTAAACTGGAAGCACCTGTTATGTGTTGACTTTAAGAAAGAATGTATTTTTATATCAAAAATACGTAGATTTTTAAAATAAAACCAGAGATTTTATTCGGTTTTGCCTAAAATATAATATACATTTCATAAATTTGAAAGTTAATCACATAATATTCATGAGAAATTGATGTCGCATTAAGTGATAGAAAAAGCCTGACATTAACATTTAAGTATCTGTTTACATTTTATAATAAAATATAATGCTCATAATGAAAACTTTTACACGCATTTTTATCTGTTCACAATAAACAAATTACATGATTCAAATTGAACAAAATCCATTTTTCGAATACAATTTCTTACACATGTGCTCCTTAACACATTGCAAGATTCTAGATGTCAATATAGGAAATGCTTTGTAATGTGCAAACAAGTTGAGTAGTTTTCACATGGCATGACGCCAATAACAATAAATAAATAACATTGCTACATAAAGGTAAGTAAATAGTCACTCGGTTACTGTGAATTATAGTGGATATGAGTTTTATTAAATCTTATTTGTACACAGATGTAAGATAAAATATACAGTTTTGTTTATTTTGTATTGCAGAACAATAAAGTCAAACACCAACTTACATAAATAATGCGTAAAACTTTTTACTTCATACTCTTTTCTACTGCACAAAAAAACTTGTACCACAGTCATCTATTTGCTGCAACATATAGCAAATTAATTTTTATTGCCCATACGATACACAAAAGGAGGTAAAATTTTGCAGAAATTATAATCTGTAAGTTAACATTTGTGGGTTTAAAATAGAGAGTACTTTTCCTATTATCAATAAAAATTGTACTTACTTAGCTTTACATTAAAACGTATTTCATGATTTTTTCATTCTTATTTCTAAAACGGCAACGTAGTTTCTATAGATTGATTACCAGTATAAAACCACACTAAAAAACTACAAGCTAGTAAGTAATTGACACGACAAATGGTGTTAGTACTTTAAAAGGTTTTATATTATGATTTCACATTTACACTTGTTTTATTTACTTACATATTCATTACTAACAATTATTACTTTCGCCGTATTTACTTCTTCATGCAAAATTCCCCAATGGCAACCCTATTACATAGGCGTAACAAACCAATTATATGTATCCCAAATTAATATCCGACAGGTCTCACTCAAATTGTAATTTTGCGTTCTTATATACTTGTTACTAAAATAAATGCTTCTATTGGCAAACGTCAACATCCAAAATAATAATAATGCGTCACTTTACATTTATACCTTAACCATTAGTCAGCAATGCAATGAATAACAATATGTAAAAAAAATACTTGTAAGAACGTATTTCTAACGACAGGCATATCATATGTATGTATATATGTATGCATATCAACATATGTACCAATTTTTCAAAAAATCAACTAGTTGATGTAATTAAGTCACACGATCAACACAGTTAAACATTTACATTATATTACAAGCCAATTCGGTGTGAATTTACTAACGATAAGTTAATTTTTATTTGATAATTGTATATGAGAGTTGCATCCGAAAGGATTACAATGGCAACAAAATTCACATCAAAATATTGCTCAACATAAAACTATATTAATGTAGAAACATATTTGTACACATTATTTGTTCATAGAGTACAATTTAGCATACATTGTAAATTGTGGGCTCATGGACGAATGCATAAAACTATTTTAAAAGTCTATACTACTATAGTCTACAAAGTAAAAGAGAATACATACCTAAATAGAAACGGGATATATATTGTTAAAGTAATTACGAGTACTTTCTTTCGGAATTAGTGAACAGACACCCTGCAACTTGCTAAGGAATGCACCAAAAAAAGTTTGTGTACGAATGACACGTATTTGTGCACCTTGAGAGTTTTCAGGTTAAAAATTTTATCAAAAAAATAACATCATCTTTAGGAGCGTAAATAATGGCAGAACTTATAATTCATATTTTTTCTATTTTGGTTCCATTTAAGGTATCAAATTACAGCATGCGCAAAAACTACATAGTGATTATGACTGATAAATAGCAGTGTATATATTCATGTATATTATTTTTAAGTAATAAAGATATTAAACAGAATTGTGTAATTAAAATTTTAAGCGCAAATTTGTGAGCAAACTAATCTTAATTGAAACTGCAACATGCACCTAATTCAGAATCAAGGATCAATTTCCAGTGCTGGTTCCCCATTTTCCGTGATAGGCTTTCATCCACTGGGGTAATCCGAAATTCATGCAGTTACGCAGCAGGTAACTAAACAACTACAAGCAATGCTTTTTCATTTGAAAGTTTGTCCCACCAAATATGGCCTTCACTGTACTGTACTTTCTGTCGTAGCATGAACCATGACACTAAGGGATGCATTGTGAAGTGGTCCACCCAGGGAAGTTTGAAATGGGGGATATGACTGAAGTAAATTTTTTTACGGATTACAAGACGACGAGATTAATTGTTTTGTGGAATAATTAGGATTAAAGTCGTGTGTTTACAGTCATGCCAGAATGGCTACTCATAAAGGGAAAACATATTTTTTATAAATGCTTGGGAGTTTGAGGTAAATTGGATAAAGGGACAAAAACTGGCTCAGCTCAAGTGTCAAAAGAAAGTCTTTGGGCCAGGTTAAGAAAGAAGGCTGCCACAGCCGATTTAATTTTTGTAATGTTTTGCTGCTTACATTAGCAGATAGTACATT
Organism: Willowsia nigromaculata; assembly: GCA_034700605.1. Taxonomy (NCBI): domain Eukaryota; kingdom Metazoa; phylum Arthropoda; class Collembola; order Entomobryomorpha; family Entomobryidae; genus Willowsia; species Willowsia nigromaculata. The sequence continues at coordinate 14,588 of JAQIXX010003952.1, forward strand.
GGATATAAAGGGTAAATTGCTGTAAATGTTACACCACCATCTGCTTAGGCTACAGCGACAAATTTACGCAATCAGGATAATCATTGTAGTATGATTGTCGTCGAAGATGTGAGTCGTTGGGAGTATTGGGATGAACTATTTTTTGTTGTAGTGATAGTACACAATTTCTAAACTTGGAAAGTCATTAGGTTTTCAATGAAAAAAGCAGATTAAAAACGTTTTGGACCTTGAGTGTTGCTCTTTAATAATGAGAAAATTCACGCAATCTGTTGGGTAATTAGAATAAAATCTTTTATAAAAAATTTACCTTATTTTTTAAAAAATCGGCTTTACTGTTGACCTGTTACTCAATTCGTGATTGTTTTTCTTTTTAGTAATTACTATTAGTATTATTATTAATTCGCTAAGCAAACGGATATGCACGTTTAAAAAAGTGTATTTTATATTGTTTTCATATTAATTGCTTATTGATAAATATGCTGTGCTGCCTTTGTTGATTTCTTGTATTTCCTAAAGCATTCTAATCTGTTTTTATCCTAAATTATAATAATGTATCATCATATTCAGTTGCGAGTGGATTTTACAAATATTTACGTTCAATGACAAATTTTCTTTAAAGTTTGTTGCAGGCAGGTACTATTCAGGATTCAACACTTGCTCTCTCCCACATAAAATCATGCATAGTCTCTGATTTTCTTGTGCAATTTCGGTTTCACACCGTCTGTATTGAGCTAAGTGACAGTAATAACTAGATCCGTTTCCAAAGATGAACGATAAAGCTTTAGTTCACCGACTCATAATCAATACTTTATGCAGCACTAAATTTATTTGTTTTATGATTTAATAATGCTTAAAATTGTAAACGTTGTTTAGAAATATTGACAGTACGTAGCAGGCAGAGTCATTTAAGAAAAGTTTCATGATTACCGTTGTTTGTGTTACCATCATCGTCAACGTAGCCCTCTATAATGCTTAATTAACTTAGAAACTCAACATTACCATTATTTGAAAGTCTTACATTGACTCCATATTAATCAAGGTATAATCAAGTTTCAAGTGAAAACTCAAATACGTTTTTAAGTAATGTTACTCAGCGTTTTTTACATAGAGAATATTCATATCAGAATTTATATTATAACATGCAGAATATGAGCCTGGCGGGAGAATCAAAAATTTCTACCAAGAGTATGCATTAGCAGATACATAAAGCAGTATCACTGAAGGGTAACAATATAGTTGTTAGTCTTAGGTACCGTAATACTCTATTTGTTGATGACAAAAACGGGTTAAAGCCAAGTTTTTTGGAGACACTCCTAATAATAAAATTCGTACTAATTGTAGTTCTTAACTCAGCTATGTTTTGGTGACAGGTAAATAACGTCGTTTGTGTCCTTAGAATGGTGTTCTAAACAACTAAATATGCTATTGTACTAGTTATATGTAAGTTACTAGCAAGAATGGGATTTAACGAATAACAACAATAGATCCAAGAACCGAAAGAGTTTGGATTCCATATTGGAGTCAAGTTTCTAAAAGTCGATGTTTCCATTGAAAAGAACAAGTTTTTTTCGAATCTTCATTCTCAAAGAAGATGTCCTATTTAGCCCTCTAAATCTAAACAGTGTGAATATTTGTCTTCCCAAAAAATACTAAATGAATTATAATACTTTCAATTAAAAAATTATAATACTACCACAGGAATGTGAAACGCAAAATTTTAACTAGTTTCTCTGTAACTCTGACTTCTTTTCGCCATTTTAGATTTGGAATTGCTGATGCCTTATTGCCTGTCGGATTGGAATCAAAATTTTACATTGAAGATTTTTCTTGATTTTCATTTTTTGCTTGAGATTATTTCCCTTTCATGCGGATTTACAAACGGTTGTGGATTTCCATGTAAATTCTGTTTTTGAAACCCAATTAAGAGTGTTATAGTAATAAAAGCAATATCAATAAACGGGAGCAAAGTTTCATTTCTCCACTTATGGGAAAACAGGATAAAACCAATGCCCAATTAGATGAGACTCAATAAGTTACATGTGTATACCAAAACAATACATACCCATTATTACATGTGAACGCCGAAATGGACTAAATTAATAATAATTAGAGTATATTATATGTATATTTCATATGGATGGATTTGACGTTGCCTTTTATGTATCGTAATATTAACAAATTTTTACCAAACAAAACATTTTCACACCATTTATGTTCCTGCTGCTGAATCATCTTGATGAAAGCCCCTGAACCTAAAATATAAGCAAACCAAAATTGAATCTTATTAAGCCCTGGAAACAATTTGTACGTACTTATATATAACAGATATTCCTGTTATCGATCAATTTTTTTCTTAAGGTCTAAATTTTATGCATTTGGAAGGCACGAAAATTCATGACCTGTCAAATTTTGTATGCTATAAAATACGCGTTTATGATTCCGGATGTATTCTCGTCACATCCTTGTGATTTAAATAAATCAATGCTTAATGTGATCAAATGACATATTTTGTTATTTCTTCCCGTATCACATGTCATATCTCCGCCCTTTTCATAGATTTTCCTGACAATATGTCTGCTTTTACACAAGAAACGATACTTTAAAATATAAAAAAGTTTAAATAGAATAATTCACCTCGCAATTTTTCATCTTGACAAAGTTAACCAATTGTCAATCTTAATTGAAGTGAGAGCCGTAAAACTTCAACAATTTTACTTCTTTAAAAGATTAATTTAGCTCAAATTCTCATGTGAAATTCTATATGAACATGAATCTTCGTCCCTATGCATTAGTATATCGGCTTTTATTAGCTTTGAATACGTAGAGCAATCAAAAGTTTTATCTAACGTAACATTCATCAATGTTTTTAAAGCGAAATCCTACCAAGGGTATTACCTAACTGCTTCGATTCTTAGACTGTGTACATTATGCATCAGAATGAAATGTAAACAAATATCGATGGTGATCTTTCAGGATGCTCTTTCTGAGCAACTATGTTATTTCAGGATGCTCTATCGGAGCAACTATGTTATTTCAGGATGCTCTTTCTGAGCAACTATGTTATTTCAGGATGCTCTGTCTGGGCAACTATGTTATTTCAGAATGCTCTTTCTCATTTTGGCTCCGAATGGCAGAATGCGCTATCTTCAAATTTG
>JAQIXX010003953.1:0-17733 GCA_034700605.1 Willowsia nigromaculata
TGCATACCGTAAAATCTGAAATAGACGCCCCGGCGTCTACGTGCAAAATCGATTTTTTCGTCCGTAGACGCCGGGGCATTTAATAAAGGGAGGCGCGTAATTGAGGGGGGGGGGGGTGTCTATTTACTCCGTCAACTTTTGGTTTAAAAATTTGTCGAAAATATATTCTTCGTGATGCATAAATATGAGATAAAAACTAAGATTTCCACGTAATATTGTATGCTCTGTGTGTTGCAAATACAAATCTAAGGCGAAAGTGATCTAATACTGCGTTTTAAGATAACTTAAATGCATAGATAAGTACTGCTGTTCATGTGACAGTTCTCAGTAATTTCATTGAGGGGGCGTCTATTAGAAGGGGAGGCGCGTAATAAAGAGGGGCGTCTATTTACTCCGTCCACTTTTAGTCCGTAGAAGCCGGGGCGTCTATTAAAGGGGGCGTGTAATTCCGAAGAGGCGTCTATTTCAGATTTTACGGTAGTAGGCAATACAACAAAGGAGTGAATAAGGGAGATTGCATAGAAAAGGCAGCATGTTGACTAAAGAGAAACTAGATGAACGATGCATTCGTTCGATTTTATTTGTTTTCCCTAAATGCGTAAACTCAAGATTAGTCTACGGCTTCCACTGATAAATCGATCGTGTCGAGTGTAATCGAACATAATATTTCTGTCTTGCTAAATTTGTTCGTAAATTCTTGAAATTTATAATGACCGGACTTCATATTATGGTAATCTTATTCATTGGACACCACAAATTTTAGAGCTTTTCATTTGTATAGCTAGCGGTTTTCAAAAGACATCAATAGAACGCCCGTGTGCTTGGACATAATGAGTAGCAAAATGATATGTAAATTTACGTAACTTCAGGCTGTTTACAACCCTTTGGAATTTAAAGTACTCTCAAAAGTAATGTGATGTTAATAGCGTTCTAGTTATGTATTTAAGTAAAGCTTTTACAAATATGAATACAGACGGTATTTCAATACTTCACTGATATTTCAGCGATGCGTGAGACACCAGAATTCCCATGACATAATAGAGCTATAAATAAAATACATATTAAAATAAGATCCTTTTCAGTCTACATACATTTAGCTGCAAAGTACCATGGAAATTTGTTATTTGGGACACACTTTTATATCCCGTAAACAAATATGCAAGCATGAACTTCCTTGAAACTTAAAATAAAATATAAAGTGATGTCTTCCTGGCTAAGCATCACAGAAACGTGCCTTAACATGAACAAGTTTTAATCTAGCCAAGTTGTCGTTAGTATTTGTAAGCCATTGCTCCTGGAACCTTTCGGCTTGCAAATTAAGCCTGTATTTTTGTACATACTTTTAAGACCCAGTAAAGCTTTTGTCATCTAGGCTTTATACATTTTCAAGTATGACGGCAACAAGGTTCGGAACTTTATCTAAACAAATCTAATTTTTATGAAGTTTCTTCCGACTAAAAATTTAATAAGTTACTTTTGCTATATTTTTCATGTCATATCGTTAATTTAAAGTATTCTAATTCAATTTAGCAAACTATTATGAATCATCCGGGAATTCCAAAATAGGAACGGAATGCCAGACTTCTACCTAAAAGACGAGTCCTTGTCTTGTCACTCTAGTATTTAGGTCAAGCAAACAATTTCCCTCCTTCTTCCTCCCGTTTTATCTGACTATATCAGCCCTAAATTATTTACCAAATTAAATTGAAATACTGATGTAATTTTTACACCAGGAAAGAAATTCCTGGTAATATTTCTCTAGATATCTACCAGTATCCTCCGAATATTTGGGGAGTAGAGTCTCAAAATTAGCACACATGAAGAAGTTAAATTCACAACAAACTTATGAATAGACACGGTTTTCTTCAATTCATGCAAAGCAATGCTTTCTTAATATCACAACTGTGTGCTACGATTCTCTGGTGCACTCAAATTCATTTGGTTAATTTTCTCCTAACATAAATGAAACGCATTAATAATTGTTCAATGCAAATTTGTATGGGTACATGTATGGAAATTATGAGTACTTCACAGATGTTAAAATGAGGAATTAATGAGGAATAAAAGTGAAATTAAAATGTTGGTATAACAATCATTCGTCTTATAAAGAACTTTGAATGCCACAACATATGCAAGCACAAATGTGAAGAAAAGTGAACAGAGAAATTAGAGACACAAAGAATAAGCAGCTGTAATGAAACTGTTTATTTTAAAAAATGTTTCTTGTTTTGAATAACAGCAAAATTACTAGTGCGGAAAATATTTTATTTTTAAGCAACACCATCCCAACTTTTGCGAATACGTTCATTCAGAGAATCATGTAGGCTCACATTTGCTTTTGTTAATGAGTGTGTGGGTAACCAGATACCTCCCCACACTCGAACTTACTTGACATCCACAGTTTTGAGTTACTCCTTATGTGTTGCTTACGCAGCGTGCGAGACATCCATTGTTGAATATTATTTTTCTACTTAACTGACAATTTGTAACCCACAAACACAAACAAAGTAAATATGCCAAACAAACAATGCGCATATTATGGAGCAATGGGTACAGTTATTTTTGTTATGCTTTCTCTTTTTGAGTCGTTTAGTTGTATTCTCTTGTTATTATAAGTTATACATATGTGTGATGTGAGGTCTTTGCAAATAGTAGTCTGCTATGTTAAGATTACAAATTTATGCGAAAAGAGCTTCAATTTTCGCTTTTACACGAGATTTTCATTTCACCCGAAAACGCTTTTAGTTGAAACTCATTCCTGTGTTCGCTACCGAAAGAGAAATTGGAGCGAAAGTAATAAACTGTCATTTTATTTATAAACTGCGAATGTGACAAATGGGAAAACAAATTCCATCATTCACTATTTATTTATTAACATACACATCTGCTTACTTTTAAATATTTTCGCAACTAGTACTAGTACCTTTAGTACCTTAAGTACCTTTCAGAACAAAATTTTAAAAAATATTTTGCTTGTAGATCTCTAAATCCCATAAAGAAACCAGCTGTTAAAATTACCAATATCAGCGACTTGTCTTGAACTATCAGTAACACAAAAAAAAATTTAACGTGATCCAAACTCCAAGCCTGGTGTAAAAAGCTCAAGCCCCATTTCTCACATTATAAAACAAATTGCAAAGTAGAATTTTGTCAAAAACAGCATAATACGCATAATATAGTGAGTGAAAAGTCAAGCAATCTTCACAAACCTTCTACATTTAGATTCAGGAAGCAGATCGTCATTAAATTACAACTTATTGCAAATAAATTGTTGGTTGTATATTTACGCCTTCATTCTTTTCTCTAGTGTGTAGGCATTGTATAGCGGATAATTTATATATTTCTTTGGATAACCTCGTCCTAATAACATTCTGTAGATTGGATAAGATGATTTCGTTAGATTGAAAAAGCCAGGTTAATCCAGCTCGCATTTTGCTCACTTCACCACAAGGACAAAAGGGGAATTTTATCAGAAACAACTTCTGCTCTCGTGTGTTGGTTTCATCAAACTTGGTACAGATTTTGGGGTCGTTTGTGACTCATGATGATTTTATTAAAATTACAAGCATACAAAGAAAACTCAGTAGTATCAAATTTTAGAACGTGGTTGGAAAAATTGTTGTTACTTAAAGACGTTGTAAATTTAAAAATATAATAACCGTTTGGATAGAAGAAATAGATCGTCGTTTCTTTCACCATTACCAATTTTTAAAGCTTGCAGCCTAAACAAATTAATATATCAAAGTGGTTAAGAAAGTCATCATCTTCCAATTAGTTTTTATGGAGCATAAATTGTTTTTCTTTCTTTTTTTTGGCTTCAAATGATACACAAATTTTTCTTGCAAATCTGCATTTTTCTTAATTATTAATTATTGATGTAAATCCTATGCCCGATGCATATACTATGCTCTTATGTCCTTAGCTTTCACTTTGTTACATGGTTCCTTTGTGTCCTTACTTAGAAGCTTGTATGTAATGAAAAAAAATTGTTCAAACTAAATTTTGCTGAGAAGCAAAGTCTGCTTTCCTCATTTATAATTTGTGTTTCATGGTTGTTCACCTTTCGCGAAAAGTGCACAAAGGTAAAGTACGAATTCATTGTGTAATTATTTACTGTTCTTCTGTGTGATAATTTGCTTTCTTTGATCTTGTTTCTCCTAAGCAAATTATAATGTAAGTTCTTTGCCCAAACCGAAACAACTACAAGACCACTTCTAACCATTGTATTACATTCTAGGTGGTAATGTGTGTATTGGTTGAGCAAATTTTTCCTCCAGTATAGGTATTTTATAGTCATTGAATTCCTATTCACAAGCTCGCGATAGATGCAGTATTGCAATAAATAATGGCAAAAGTATTGCTAAAGTAATTCCCACTTGAAACTAATTTCCCACAATTTAATAAAAGGTAACGAATAAAAGGAACCAAACATCGCAGCGCAATGACTGACAAGAATTCAAAATATATCCCTTCCATCCTTACATTCAGATACTTCAAACATAGAATGAAACATTTATTTACGTCAGTGAGTCAATTAGCTTAAGCAACACAACTGATTAGACCATTTAATGGTTATTTTCGGAAACATTTGTTGCCGTTACAACAATTTTACAGTAACTTATATTTAAACCTGAACTTAGATTTGAGCGAGTCATTACGAAACTTGTTAAATTTATGTAAATACTTTTAAGTCAACTAAAGCAGCAAATTGTATTTTTCAATCGTTTATCAGACATACCGCTACAGTGAGAGAAACGAAGGGAAAGAAGATACTCTCAAGATTTAAGATACAACTCGACAATGATCAAAGGTTAATGTCATATCGCACTTATGATAAGGACTGTAACTATTTTGGAGATGAGTGGAAAGTTTGTATGAATATTTTCATCAACTCAAGCGTCATTATTTTTACGACAGAGAACAAAGAAAAAGTCGTTTGAGGAGAGAGACAGTGAAAAAAGGCAAAATTATTAAACACAATTTCGCTTCGTGTTCCACTCCTTGGAATAAGGCAATTTATATTTTAGCCCATTGCAGTACTTTATATTACAGCGTTGCGCTTGAATAGTTCCAACTAATTAATTGGAGAGGTTTCAGTTGTAGCATAGCAACGTGATCATATAACTTCATTAGAAACACCTCACTCTATTAAATTAAGAATGTATTTGTCACCATAGCTGTCACGTGTCCGTGGGTTCATAGAAACGAGTTTCCAGATTATACATATTTCAAGAAACTAACGGAAGGAAGTTTTGGAAGACGGAAGGTTGCAATACGTGTACAAATCATAGAACAACTTAAGGTATGTCCCAATAATATTAAGTAGGATGACAAATGTGTAGCTACTCAAGGTGTGGGAGTCAATTATTTCACATATGTTTTACACATACAAAGCACCTACTAAATACTGTCACTCATGCCAAAGTTTATGGCCTAATTTCTTCATTCGTAAGAGTTACATCAAGTTTTCGACGAATGGCGCAATTTTTTTGTCTAAAAAATAAAGAGTAGGCTTAAACTCATAGCTAAAATATGATTTTATGACTTATTAACGCCTATAAAATTTTATATGAACAAGAATGTAAGCGTCATAAAAATTGACCGAGTTACTTGGCACGTTGCTTTCCCATTCAACCGGGGTGTGTATTGTTCACTTCATGAAATCTTTTCCAAAATAAAACGCATTGCAAAATTTAAAGTTTCTTGTCATTTGACACCGTGTTGGAACCTACTTATTTTGGGAACTTTCTCTGTCTGATTGATGATTCTGACAGCTTATTTTAAGACTTTCACTATACATTTACTTAGTATGACTGTTCAACAAAGATTATGGATTTCAAAGAACTGAATTTCCTGATTGTGGCTTTTGTGGGATAGTTGAGCTACGCACCATAATTTTTCCACGTATCAAATTTTAGTGTGTAGGAGGTACTATCATTCACCGTAAGACAAATGTGATCATTTATCTGTGACTATGTGGAGAAACTAAGTGTAACTATGACTTTAAAAATATGTGGAGAAAGTATAAAAATTGGTTACCTAATACATCATACAAATGCGCATAATTTTATGTCCAATGCATCAGAATTTGGTTACAAATTTGTGTTCAAAAAGCTTAGAATCCTTTAAAATTGGGTATAATTAAATAGTGAAAAGATCTTCAAGAAAAATCACACAATTGTGAGTTAATTCTATCTCTGATAGTGAATAACTAAATAAATAACCAGTATTACCTATATTTCCATTAGAATATTGATTCATGTAGGTATTTTCATTCAAAATATTTCAAATTTGGGAGCACTACTAAACACAAATACATATTGTACACGGGTTTGTGTGTACAGAACAAAATGCTTTGGTAATTGTAGGTCTGCCGTTTAAGATAAAATATTTTGCGGATGCTTAGACATAAAGAAAATAATTATGAAAGTTTCTCGCTTTCCTATGTGTGATGTCCAGCATTGCAGGTACACAGGTAGAGGCTAAAAACACGAGGAATATTAGGCAAACTGGTAGACGTATGATATATGCAATCAAGAGGAACGGACGCGTAGAAACTATATTCTGAAGCTCGGTTTGCGCTCCATTTCCCACCCATCACTCACCAGAAATGCCAGCATATCACTTTCATTTTCCCTGACTTGGAACTTTTTTCACAGGGATTTTGTACCGTGCTGTGCATAGGAAATCTTATTTCAGTGTTTCACATATTTAGAGGTGAGTGAATCCTCAGATAAATCGAGGTGTTTAAAAACTAGGATAATGAGAAGTCATGAGCAAATGAGCAGATTTAAGTAAGATATATGTGACTTTCACGAAAACGTATGCTTTTCACCCAATTTTAAGTGAGTAAATCCCGTCTTGCTAGATAGTCGTCGTGACATGTGCCCTTGCGATGGTTTACTTCCTTAGCCACAGATAAGCATGGTATTCTATTCATCCTTAAATAAAGACGTCAAATATACAATGTAGATAACACTTAACACACCTAGTTCATTAGACTAATTGGGATGTGATGTCACATCAAAATGTTTTGGTAAAAGTCAATTTTCAGTTTTCTATGAATTGTTTTCTGAACGATGTGATGGAACATTTTGTGAAAATGGGGCTACAAGCACAAGAAAGTATTTCTCTGAATATGCTTTCTACTGTGATTTATGGTAAATTAAATATGCGTTGTTTGAAATTTACGAAGAACTTATAATCATTCACCTTATGATACAAAATTTTTTATCAAATACATAGTACATAATAAGAATACATTATACGATTGACACATAAAATATTGAATACTGACTTAAAATCAAGTTAGTAGAATTTCGAGATAAAATACCTATCCATGCATTGTTGTTCATTGCTTGCATTCTGTCCTATCTATGTATCTATCTATCCTATCTATGTACCATGGCAACCTTTGGTAATTTAAATCATCGTAAGTAGCTTTCTTCAGTCATATGCCGTCGAGATAAAACAGTCACGACAATAGGCAGTACCATTTTGAAATAATGACATGCAATGAAATGAAAATACATATAATTCCTGTTGATAAAACTTTTACTAATATTTTTAACACTTAAACAACCCTCCGTACTCATATTCGTATATAGACTGTACTCAAATTCTGGCGCAAACCCAGGTCTTTTATTTACAGGCACTTTAATACCAGCTTAAAATCCTACGAAAATATGAACATCCCAAAACAAAATCTCTAGATTTTGTTTGTTTGACAAGATTTAAATCCAATGCCATATGCTCGTTTTGAAGTTTGAAGTTGTAGAAAAATATTGATTCGTTGGTGGATGTGAACACTCGCCAGGAACTCTTAAAGATGAAGTATTTACGCAACCTTAAATTTCAACAGTTAAATTTTCAACCTTTTTAAAATACATACACCGCTCTCAAGCGAATTGCAAATCGATAGGTTGATGCAGAACCAGCGAACGCAGAAAGTCCATGAACGGATTCGATCAACAACTTACATTGAACACTGGAATTTGTAGTTTACCAGGATAAGAGAGGGATGTTGGATATGAAAATATATTATTGTAGATGGCTATCTTTGATGTGGGAAAACGAGCGCATCGAGAAGACTTAAGAAAATCTATTTTAGAAATATATAAATGTTTCTCACACCATGATTTGTTCATTTTAGGAAAATGAAATGTTTTGACTCCTGCCAAGATCCAAGTTGAATGCCAACTTGCTTCAGAAGTTTTTCAACCTTACATAATATGTTTCCAGATATTTGAATAAACATCCTCTTTAGTTACACTTCCCAGATTTTTCCTCAGTTTCAGCTACAAAAATATTTGATAGAACAACTTCTCATTATACAACATAAAAAACTCACGTCCGAAACAAACGAAAATGAAAATTCTTTATAAAATAATGTACTTTATTTAGATTGAGAAATTAATATTGAAAGGAGAGGATGAAATTTGCACAAATCTTTTGCTGAAAATATTTAAAAGTCAGTTGTGTGAAGACATACAGTGTTAGTCCGAATAAATCACATTTCCTCTGACGGTATAGAAGAAAAGTAGCTTTATTTTCAATTTTGTGGAAAATTTTATAGCATGTTTAGCACAATCAAAATTGCCGTAAACTGATTGCACATAAATATGTTCACACGAAGTAAACTGCGACTGTCGTGATACACATCTATACCGTTTTATAATGGAAGTATGTAGAGGCACCATATTTACAACTGTAGATTTTACAAGAAAAAGCACGGAAAGATTATGAAAATAAAGGTGACCTTGGGAAAGAAAGATGAAAAACGAGAACTCTGGTGTTACATAAAGTAAATGTTCACTTCTGGTCTGTAATTCTGTATATTACAATCTTTTTCTAAAATTTGTGCTCCAACAAACTCCACTTTCTCCGGTTTCATCTCCACCACAAAATCTTTCTATAGTGCTTCTATGTAATATTTCCATTTTTTCAGTAACAACAACAAAACCAGCCGTTATATTCGCATTGTGTATAATTCGACCATTTTAATATAGCGACGACCTGACCTGTGTCCAGAAAATGTTTTCCCTTGCTTTCTTGCTGTACATCTGTAAAAAAAAAATAAGCAAAAACTTCTCATAAAAACTTTCATTGGAACGTTCCACCTCATTATTTTCCTCCCACAGCCAATATTATCGCCGGATTCCCCGCCAAGCTTTATTTTTTGCCATTATATTTCCAAAACTACTGCCTGGAAACATAAAATTGACCTATTTACTACCCACTTCATATATCCTTCTTCTCTCCAAGTTCTAAAACTAGGGCTGCAAGGCAACAAAAAAATTGTCGACGGAGGAAAAGTAATGAGCTGTACTGCTGCTGCTGACTGCTGATGGCCACCATAATGAAGATTATTATGGTCATAGCCATGGTCATTTCAACAACTTTCTCCACACGAAATGTAAGAAAAAATGTGCATGTTGTTGCCACGACCACCCAACCGAAACGATTTCAACCACGCAACACTTTCCTCTGTATAAGTGGTCATATAAACCATTCTGTTGGAAAAAAATACAAAAGAAAACTATTACAAAACTGCCATACTCAGACTGTTAATTTCCTGTAACCAAACTATTGTACATGTTTTTTGTCGTATAAGACACCTGGATATAAAAAGAATTTGGCAATAAATACAACTTGCAGATAAATTGAAATATTGAGATTGTAATACTACCCTTATTTGATTCAAAATATACTGAAATTATGGTCTATCAGTTCAAACAGAATTGTCTGCAAGCAATATTTTCTGTGAAGATGTGCGTCTTCGTATTTAACTTTATGAGAACTGTTGGTTTTTGGCAGCCTGAAAACCCAAGTGCACTCTTTAAGTTCAGCTTTCTGACCTCCAAAACTTTTGGATCTTTCCTGTCAGCTTAAGTCGTTAGTAAAAAGCAACTCACTAGCCAGTGCACAGTGACATAATGAAAGCCGACGTGAGTCAGATGAACAAAATAAATGAGCGAGACAGAAAACATGAAAGTAAACTACAGCGAAGAAAACTTTTTAGAAGAGTGGGCCTGCTTGAATAAACTTACTTTTTTGTTACGCAAGCCTGTGTACAGTAATACTAATACTGTATTAATATTTTTTTTTTCGCAAAGGGTATGAGCTATTTAATCTTTTGTTGTGTACGTGGGGTTACGTATATGTTCAAGGTTAATCTATCTAGACATGTGTAACTAGAACGTGTCGGGCTTTACGAAATAAAATTGAACATGAATCGTGAATTAAATAACGTTTCCGAAATGGAAAGAAAGGCTCTAGCTGGCCATCTGCCACAAAGCGTTTTATAAAAAGAAGAAAGTGCGTTTTCATTGATGCATCACATCACGTATTTGTTCAGTTTCTAGTTTCTCTGCACTAGCGGTAGCCGTAATCAAGTCTTTGTACTGTTCACGCTACATCAACTTGCAATAAGAAATGCGTTAAAAAGTCTAATGCAAAATGCATAAATCAAACAAAGGGAATGTGGCAAGCAAATGGAGAATATTTAGGGTATCGTTAAATAATGTAACTAGATAATTTTGATAATAAACTTTGTAAAGAAACCTGCGATTGGGATGTTGATACGTCTACTGTGCTTTATGTGTTCTTACAAATCAAATATTATTTTTCGACAGGTTTCTGTTAACGTTTAGGATCCGATTAATGTTCACAAAGTAGGACGCAATAAGTAAACCGAATGCAAACGTGTTAAGCACAAACACAATATTTGCGCGGAAATTGATTTTGCAGTTGGTTGGTTTGCTTTTCTTCCTGAGTAAGGTAGTGTCTTTGATAGGAATAAGCCTTTAGGCTTTACAAATATGTGCTTTGTTCGTTCCAGCTGAAAATTAGAAGAGTGAAAGAAGGAAGATAAATAAGGAGAGAAGTGAAAGTGGAGAAGTGTGTGTGTGTAAACGTTCAAGCAAGAGTATAAATTGACATCTCGATAGTCACTTGAATGACATCCCATCTATTCAGCTAATCTTAACTGAAACATGGACTATATATTCATTCACTGACAAGGCTAGAGAAACGCTAGAATTTCAATTTTACAGCTAGTTGTTACAAACCGGAAATTGCAAAACTGTAGGAAAGAGTGAGTCCTTCAGCGTATGTCGATCAGCAAATAACTCAATTGCGAAAAACTCTTGTCAATATAGATATTCATCATGGAAATGTAAAATGTGTCACGGTTCCTTTCCAAAACGTCACTGCAAGTGGTTCACTCTGTTCTACTTGTTTAGACAAGTGCAAAATTATGTTTTAACAGATCCAATAATGTGTAAACATAATATTTCATGTCCGGGTAGATACTTGCTATCGGAAGAATTTTATTATGTGTTTGGCAAATAATTGATCAGTTTCTTATTTATCACTGTTACATGTTTCAGCGCCATGCCTACGGCTTTGTGTCTGAAGAAAGCAAAATTTTGGATATGAATCTCTCTTCACAAATTTCCACCTTAGATATTGCGTTAGTTATAAAATCACATGTAGTTTTTTAAAGCGTGCTGGAGTTTAAATATCAACTTCCTTCATGCAAATAATACAACGAATATATATGAAATAAAATTTTGCAAAAATATATTGCATAAAAATAAGCTAAATATTTTACTTTTGATCTCAATAAGGGTTTAAAACAAAGCTACTTCCTTCCAGATTTTACAGCGTTATCTGATATGTGGAAGTTGTGGAACGTATGTCTGACTTTTACAACTAATTCAGAAAATGTTTATGTTTACTTCCTTGCCTTCTAGAAGCAAAGAATTTCACCGATCTTTCGAGAAGAAATAAATAGAGGATTCTTTCAACACTAACCCTAATTTTACTCTTATGACTTTTACTTGTTTCTTGTTGAACCGAAGCCTTACGTAAGCTTCAAAGAAAATGAAAATAATATCTTTCCTGTTACAGGAAATTCCTCTTCCTATACCAACTTGTTTTGTTTGTCTCAATTCAGCTCTTATGAAAACATTACAAAGACAAAGTACAAAGACGTAAAATTAATGGCGTAATTAATTACTTATTTACTGCATGGGTTCATGGGTATTTGATTTCTATGATGTTTTTCCGTATAAACATCTCTATACAAAGTTTCTAAACGTTACAGATGGAACCATCGAGAACAACAACAACACTTCTTTGAAATCACAAATGTCCTGTTTCATGGCGTTGGGTAATTTGTCTTCAATTTGCTTTTATAATCACCACAACTTATCCACATGCTCGGGTGATGCAATAATATTTCCACTAATCATTCAACACCAGCTTTTTATTACAACCATTAAGACTAGGTAAAGAACTGATTTGCTTCAACTGTTTTTCAAACTTGTTGATTAATTTTACTTCCCCAGAAACACAAATAATTATACAAAACAATTTACATATTCCAATTTTCAAACGTAATCAAGTTTTGAGGCCTGTTACTCACAAAAAGTTAAGAACAGAAAATGAGTTCTCCCACTGGGATCTAGCAAAAATATTTTAATCTTTAATGTGATTCGGAAGGGCAATTTGAATGAAAAATGCGAAATTGTCTAATTATGTTTAAGTAAAGACTGGAGAATATCCTTATGTGTACATGGAAACGAAGTATTACGACTTCTGAGGTTGCTACTACTTTGATGTACAGTATGGAACATCGCTACTTCTTAACATATTATTCTAATCAATGAATTGCTATCATATCGGTACATTCATATTGTAATTCAGGAAAAAGTTTTCTGATGACTTTATCTGTAAAAATTAGATTTTTGAAATTCCTATCACTCTTAGGGAGCTACTACTGTTGTTTATTTAGTCCTCTGATGCTAATAAATGACTTAACAAAATTATTGCACAGGACGAATAACAAATGTCGGCCACATCAAACTTTCACCCCTACCCATTCTATCATGTCAATGACATTCAGCCATATTAAAATGAAGAAAAGTCATTTTATAAAAGTTTAAAAATTAATTAAATGCTCAGATTCATTTATTTACCAAATTACCGATTTGTATGAGTTTGTCAAACTTTTTATTAAATATCTAATGTATAAACCAATTTTACCGTTAATTTGATTTCGTTTGCCTATATATTTAAAGATAAGATTATGAAAGAAGTAGCACATATACTATGTGACATAGTACTTGTGGACATGACAGACAGTTATGGTTATGTATTATAAAATAGTTTATGTTCCTGAAAGTGGAATTAAGATATCAGCCTATCAGTTGATTTAGTACAAAATGCCGGTAAACATAATCGTCGGTACTTAATAAACAATCCGATGTCGACTTTGAAATCGAATCATATTTTGAAGCGTTTCTGTGTGAAATTTTTCTCCATGTTTCTTTGGAAATTAGTGTTTTCAAATTGCATTAATCAAACACAGAGTCAAGTGAAATGATACATCTATAAAACTTTATTTTTGTTCCTTGTTTGCTGTTTTGTTTTCTGCTATCATTAACTTTCAAGTACAGTTAACACATTAAAATAATATAGACAACAAAAAACCAACTTCAAATAGTTTGAATGTCAGATACCGTTCGCGAGGTAATATTTTCGTAAAAAAGTTGATAACCAAACTACATGCCGTCAGGATAGGTAAGAAGTCTCAAAACTAAGAGAAAATGCCAATGCAATTAATGACATAAAAACGTTACACGAAGTTTCATAATAAATAGGCTGACACAGGCAGCCCTCCCTTTCGACATGATATTATTGCGGACACCATAATGCCGATGCGACAGCATTATCAGAAGGGAAAGTTGACGGGCATAGGGAAAGAAGCAAAAGATAACTAGCAAACGACCAGCAGATAATGTCATAGTCATGTCTTCATTGATGATGATTATCATGACGACGCTTTCTTCCTGTCTTGTGAATGACTTGAAAATAATAAAGGCTGAGTAGAAAGTTAGTAAAGTAGCTTCTCTAATAATATACCTTACCTACCAGAGCATCATCATTTTAGCAGAGAAAAAGTCGTTTCAAGAGAGGAACACGGCGAAACGCAGCGGAGAAAGTCATCAAACGTAATTACCTCTTCGTTTTCGCTTCCTTGGAATAACAAGTTTTACTACCTTGTCTACTCCAAGACTTTATCATGGAGTTTGGAATGGGAAGGACAAGTAATAAAAGGACGACCGGTGGAAAAGGACGAATACCACTTCATCGCAACTCCTTCATTGCATCATTATTAGCACCCGTTTATCATCATAATTTTCTTGGTACTTGTAGTCTCTCATGGTGTTTTGATCAGCGTTAATGGTAAATTTACTCCTTGCTTTGAAAATTCCTTTAAAAAATTTTGCATTTGCAAAAATCAGCATCACTCCTGATTTTATCAAGACTTTATAGACTAATAGACTTTAACTAAACTTTGTCTAAATATACGTAAAGCAGGTCTTTGTGTTGCAACGAGAAATATAATAATTCTACTTTACGCAACTTCACAATGTGAGCCAGTAAATGGATATTTACCTATTTGGAAAAAACTGCATTTGGTGTTAATAAAATATTAGGGCGAAGCCTAAAAAATGGAAGTGTTCTGCAGTGTACCTTTCTCAAGGCACCAGAAACGATAAATAATATGCATGTACAGAAAATCTTATGAAAAATGGGGAAAGCGGGTAGAAACAAGATGTAACATATCACTTGTTTTACTTTCAACTACGAACCATGAACGTGAAGACCAGACAACTCTTCAAAACACAGCATGTCATTTTGATCCTCCCTATTTTATATAGAAATATTTTTCACAAGGATTTTATATGAGGATGTTTTTCTTTGCGAGATGAAAATAATATAACGGTTTACATGCTTACTGTAAATCTGCTTTTCGTTTTTTCACATATTCTTAGTAGAGAAAATCCTTATTTAAATAAGAAAGTTGAAAAATGGGAGGACACGAGCAAATGAACAGATTCAGCAAAAAATTTGTAGCTTACAGAAAAGTAAAATGCTTTCCCCTAAGAGAAAGTAGAAGATTTCCCTGCTGACAAGAAATCCCTAGGGAGTGTTTGGGATAGCTTTACATTTCTGCTGATTCCGTTCTAGAAGGCTCAAGGCCATCGTTTCATAACCCTGCTGTAATAGAGACGTCAGTGATACATTTGAAAAATTCATTTAAGCATCTGCACTTCAGGAATTGTTGAGTAGGCGAAGAAGTGAAAGGTGTGTAAGGACGGTGGCAAGCTGGCGGTTTGGTAAGGTTTGATGTGGTTCAAAGGATGAAAAATATCAGTGTTGTGTTTACTTTCAAACAGAAGATGCAGCATCACTGCGTAAATATTGTATAACCGTATGTTTCTTTTCTCCAGGACTCTCCACCTAACAGTATAAATATTTTCGTCAAATGTTCGAATGTAATCACGGGGATTTGCTGACATATGGAATGTGTGGGTTAGATGTGTTGCATTTCTATGACATTTTGTTACGCTAGTAGACGAAAATTTTGGAATGGAAGGTACCACCTGAAGCAAGTAAATGAGTAGGCCATCTTATATGGAAATGAAATGAGGTACTCAAATGGATCACTAATTAAAACCTAAAATTAAGCAGAAATCTTCAATAGCATGTGTATTTAAAATTTCACTATCTTCATATGTAAAATATGAGGTCAGTAATAGCAGCATATTCGGCCATTGTTTTCCGTAGTTTATAGTTTTGCTGAATATGTAACATATCTTGTTTGCTTATTATATGTTTATGAGCTGCTCTCCGCACTCTTTAAAACTTTCTGGACCATTCCAACTGCCATTATCAGATTAGTACTGCCATTCCACAAAGCTTTGCCGTAAGCCCTAAAGAAATTTTAAAAGACCAAAGGGAATACTCCCACCTTCGTCCACTGCTTTTAACAAAGCCGAGTATTATATTGTGGTTGTAGTATGATCGTTATCATCACGTCTTTAAAATGTGCACAAATATATGGTACATTGTAAGTGTGAAGAAGAGCCGCAAGCAATGAATTCTTTCTGTGTAGGAAAAAGGCTAAGTCTTCAGAAAAAGTTGATACTCTTCTTTACATTCTTTGTCTATTTTTCAGTTTCACTTGGCTGAGCGTTTTTAGAAAAGTAAAGTATGCCAAACCACCAGAGAACGTAGGGGAAAAGGGATTAAATTGTTGTGTGAATTCGGGTTCTCTGCTTTCTCTGAGGAAGCTGTTTAGGTTTTTGGCAGATGGAATAAAATCCTCAACAAAATTCCCACCCAATTCCTCGGCGGAGGAAAGCTTACCGACTTGCAAACTTTTGGCTCTTTGCTGTCAGCTAAAGTCGTTAGAAAAGCAACTACTTCTCCAGTGACATAATGAGAGCTGGAGAAAGTCCGAGGGAGAAAATAAATGGGAAATGACAGAAAAAGTGAAAGTGAGCAGCAGTCACGCAAACATTTTAGTAGTGTATGGGGAGGTGTAGTATTGGACGAGTAACCTTCGTTCTTGCATTGAGGATCTTTGGCGGAATTACTTGCACATGACTTTCGTATTCAGCGTTCCATTTTGGATGTCCTTGAGTAATATAGAAACATGAAAATACTGTACGCAACTGTTGTATTCCACGTGATAAATGCTTCTACTTACATGCAGGATGGCTTATCTAGATATTTAGATGTAGAATCTTTCAGTGTTAGGAGAGAGCCGGTGTTAATGGTTTTGTGAACGGTTGGTAAGATTTCTGCAATGGAAGAAATAGCTTTTGCTGGCAGTCTGCCATGAAAGAAAACATTTTAGTAAAAAATACGAGGGTTAATACTTCATCTATGAGGAACCCATTTGTTCCAGCTTCTGTTTTAAGGTATCTAATAATATAAAAATATTCGTTTTTCGATGGTATTTTATGGAAAGATGTGTCAGAAGCACAGAAATTCATTCTTCCAGGCAGGCTCCATATTCAATTCAGACAAGGGATACTGATAATTGGTAAAAAAAAGAGTAAAACTAATACTTGTTTGAGCCTTAATATTATAAATTTTCTTTTGTTTGTAGGTATTAAGATGTCTGCAGGTTGATCAAAAAGCTACCATTTTTTTAGCAAAAACATAAAGAGAAAATTGATATTTTGCTGTACTATATTGTTCAAAGTTAATTAAGATGAACCATGTCTTATTTGTGATTAGTAGGAAAACGATGAAAGTACAAACTTTTGTGTTAGAACATAACAAATTAATTCGTATTTATAACCAAATAACTGCATAGAATGGTATTCACAATTGACAATCTGTTACCTTACCTTGTCGAGGGTTCAACTTTTTTCTATGCTGGAGACATTCATATAAGCCATTGCATTGTTATCAAATTAGAATTACATTAAATGCACTTTGAAGGAACAGACAGGCAAGCTGCACAAGATGAAGGAGAAAATATTGGGAAAATATACGAGGGGGGAATGTATCATAAAATCATTTGGAATTCGGAAATGTAATAACGTATAATATTAAATTTGGCGAAGAAAACCAATCGACCGTGATTCAAGTAGGAAAGTAAACCATACTGGAATCATACACTGAAAGAAAGTTATAAAGAATACATGACATCATTTTATCTCCGTATTTTATCAAAGTTTAAAGTTCTTTGTCTTTAAATTTAGGGAATAAAATGACAATGAATCTGTAAGAAAATGTTGTACACGTAAACGTTACAACGTACGGCATGGAGTTGGTTATAGTTGAGTTAATTGCTTTCGCCGTTGTGAATCTTCATCAGATTTATATCAAACTCTAGTTATTTTATAAAAAAAAAAAAAAAAA